>VDFB02282740.1:0-45407 GCA_007258455.2 Sequoia sempervirens | reverse complement strand
AAAGACTAGGAAAAGGTTTTTCAAGAGGATTACATCCACCAAACAAACCCTATGTAATATTTGATCTGTGTATATTGTTCCTTCTATCCTTCCCATCTTACCACTCCCTATATTTTATTAGAGAGTGAGGGGAGGTAGGGAAAGTAGAGAGTGAAGGGGAGAGATAACTAGATAGAGGGGGAAAGTTGGGATGGATTTATAGGATGGAGGAGGGATAAGGATAATGTTTTGGGGTTGGTATGATAAGGATAATTCATCCACTTTTGCATTTCCATTTTCACATTGCACATAGTGAGGGAGGGAGAGAGAGGGGGGGCAAGGGGGGAGATAGGAAGTGGTAGGGTGGGAGGGATAGAGAGAGGGAGAGAAAAATTCAAGGATGAAGATAGGGAGTGGTAGGGTGGGAAGGATAGAGGGAGGAAGAGAAAGAGGCAAGGAGGGAGATAAAGAGAGGTGGGGTAGGTGAGGAAGGTATACAGAGAGTTAGGGAGAGAGGGAGGGGTAGGTAGAGAGAGATAGTGGAGATAGGTTGTGTGTGTGAGGGACAAAGAGGGGGAAGGAGGGAGACGGAAATTAGAGAGGGAAGGGGAGAGATAAGTAGATAGAAGGTTTTGTATTGTGCATGAATTTGTGCAAGAAAAGAAAGTGGGAGATGATTGTATAAGTGAAGTTGAACAAATGAATTCAAATATTCTTGAACTTAAGAATTCCATGGAACAAATACAATTGGAAATAAATGATCAGGAAAAGGAAAAAATTATATCTAAGTGCAAAAAAAGAGAATCATATCACATTCATAAAAATCTCACCATGATAAATGCTTGTGTATTTTCTTCACTCATGTTTGGGTCCATTCTGGCTTACCAACATCTATAATTTATGACTATGATCCGTGAATTTTTTACTTTTGGTAGACATTGTGGACCATGTTAAATACATAAAGGAATTAGTCTATAGGCTTTCATTTGTAGATAAGAAAACAAATTGAGGAGGTCAAATACATTCTTGTAAATCTATTTCATGTATACTATGTTGTGCAACCACACATTTAGGGTAATAACATCCCCTACTTACAACATTACTTCGTTGTAGTTATTCATAGTTCTACATTGAATAGTTCTTTCTAAACATGTCTTGGGTTCCCATATAAGAAATTTTTTTGACACATTCTACCATGAATGACCATCCACAATGGAGTTAGATGCTCATGAACAAAAACTTGAAAAGGCACATGAAATTTTTTAGAGTATAAAGTATATGTACCAATAAGTTCAAAAAAAAATTACATTCTAATAATATAAATATAGAGAGTGACACAAAATTCTTACATTCTAATTAAAAGGGAACAAATGATTTCAATATCTAGCCTCATACACCCTCTTTAGAAATTATTATTATTCTTGATTACCATTAAGGTGTGGTAGTGAAATTATTATTCTATTTCTTGTCATGTATCAAGGTCTCAAGGATCACCCTCATAAGTTCTTTAGAGTCTAAATAAGAAATGGCTTCACCCTAATCCTATGCAATGGAAAAAAGTATTCATATCCTTGTTCATGTGTGATAAATCTATTTGATATATATTACTACGTTTATCTCACTTTGAGTAATGGTGCTAGAGGAGAGGGCATGTGATTTTGAGAGCCAATAGGATTGTTGTGCAATATTATGTTTGAGAGTGGCTTGGTGTCCCAAATCACAAATTAGTGTGTGTTTATTAACTAATACCAAAACTAACCATATCTCATAGTAATGAAACATCTATTTGGTGTAATGATCCTTTCCCTATAATGTATTTGTATAGTCAATATGGTAGGTAGGGGAAATAAAGTTTGTATGTTAGCTTGTTGTTGATGGCATCCTTGCATCCACTAGTATCATATCAAACGCATTAAAATGCATATATATCATCATAGTTTGACTCTAAATTAATGCAATTTGATTCCTCAAATCTAGCCATTGGTTGTTATATGATACTTCATTCAATAGTTGATGTAATATCTTGGTGTCTTTATGTGTTTTTTCTATCTTTAACAATGTTAAAGTTCTTGAATTGATGGTTTCATATTAAAAATCTTTTCATTTCATTTTCTACATACAAATGCTTGTTGCACATTACGTTATAATTCAAAATAATTTCTTGAACTCTCTATATAAATATCATTGGTCATTACTCAAAGGTGATTTTTTAATAGCTACAAAAGATATTTTTTTGTTAATATTGGTGAAGTTTAGTAGCACATTGTGAAGATTATTATATCACATATCAACTCAAAAGATTATATTCTATATAGTGGTTGTGTATGTGATTCATTAAAGGTTGAGGTCTCATGTTGTAATCCCTTGAGACAAGATAGTAAATGAAATTATATGAATTAATAATTCATATTTTTGTTAATTTATTATGTCATTGAATTCTACTATGTGCATTTGTGTAATTGGTTGTATGGTTGGATAATCCTTAACTAGATCCTCTAGTCATAATTTTACCACATGGTATCGAAGCAGTGGTTTTAAATCCCAAAGGACATCTATTGGAATTATATTTTAAGTTATATCTTCTAATATTTTTAATTAGGTAGGTGTTAAGAGAATTATGCTTATAAATAGATTGTTGAACCTAAGATAGTTTGAAAAGGAATACTTTAAATATACCATCAAATTTGAGGTAATTTACAAGGGAATTTATAAATAGATCATTGAACTTGAGGTATTTTTCATTATAATATATAGATAAGATGCCTCCATGAAGAGTGAGTAGATTCCAACATGTAGTTAATATTGCTAAAAGGTAGAATAAATGTTTGAGATGAGGAATGTGTGGATTGGTTGGATGTATAAAAGAAGATAGAAGAGGTAATAAACTTAGAGAGGAGTAAGGTGAACATAATATAGAGAGGTAGGTAGAGAGAGATATATGTAGGGTGGGAGAGTTAGAGAGAGGTGGTGTGTGTGAGAAAGAGAGAGAGAGGAGGGAGGAAGAGGTAGAGAGAGAGGGATAGGTAGAGTGAGGGAGATGTGGAGTGGGAGGGATGGAGGGAGGGAGAGAAAGAGGGAAGGAGGGAGATAGATACAATGCTTAGGAGGGAGATAGATACAATGCTTATGAAGATTCAAGCATATGACAAATCCCAATAAATAAATTAGAGAGAGGTGAGTCATTGATCATGAAAATATTTTTGTTAAACAGTGATGGTATTGATAAAGAACTAGTACAAAGGAGAAGTATCTTTAGAAATATATACAATACTAAATATAAGTATCTTTAGAATATCCAAATCAATAAATTCATACATTTGTATAAACAAAATACTTACACTATGACGAAGGACAAAAAGAAACATACTCTAGGGAGAGAGAGAGAGAGAGGGAAGGGGGAGATAGGGAGTGGTAGGGTGGGAGGGATAAAAGTTCTCAATAACATAAGGTGTAGCATAATAAAGGTCTCAATAAACTAGAGCTATAGTATCAACTCCCTAAGTAAATACTAACGATCTCATGCTCTACTCATTGATCACTACCTTCACCATCTAAGCATGGTTGTATTCTTTTCTCTTGAAAAGTGGGTGAAAATTAAATCAATAATAACCTTTCATAGGGATGGAATGGGACATGAACTTGAACTAAAGTAAGTTGGATCCTAAATGTATCCTTTGGGTTATCATCTCCCATCAAAATTACCTATTCTTTTCTCTCATCCTATAAATATTTCTTACAATACAAGTAAATTCATTCATGTTCAAAACTTTAGTGATGTGCCCTTGCATAATGAGAAAATGTGGATTGTTGACATTGAGCTACACAAAATTAAAAAGGTTCTTGTACATGCGAGCGTTGTGTAAAGTGGCAATTGATCTAGCACTTATTTACCCCTCCCACAACAATCAGGGCAACATAATGTAAGGCACCTTGAAAATTTACAACAAATCTTAGTTATAGTAAAAAATGTATTTCAATTTCTTCATATGATTGATAAAAAATGCTCAAAATAATTGCAAGTTGGAAAACACATTGGGTTTTGAGTTATTTCATTTTGTACATTCAAATATAAGTGGTCAAGATCAGGGGGTGATTTGCATGTGGGGGATACATAAAACTAGCCGAATTTACCTGAGGGGTGACTAACCAATTGAGTTGTTACCTATATAGGGTTTTAAAACGCCATGTGGGTTGCAAGTTTCATAACACCTAGTGTTTTCCAACCTGCAATTGTTGTAATGAAAGCATTCTCTTATTTAGAGAGAGTGAATGTAATGAAAGGAAATTTCAAAATTTGCCACGACTGTTATTGAGAGTAAAAATTACATTTCAATTTCCTCATATGATGGAAAAGGAAATGCACAAAATAATCATAGGTTGGAAAACATAGTGGGTTGTGAGTGATTGCATTCTTCTTATTTTAAGCTCAAGGGTGGAGATCTCAAGGAGGATTTTTAGGTGGGGGATACATAAAACTAACCAAATTGACCTAAGGGGTGACTAACCAACTAGATTGTTACGTGAAGAGGGTTTTACAACTGTATGTGGGTTGCAGGTTGCATAACACCTAGTGTTTTCCAACCTATAATTATTGTAATGAAAACATTTTCTTATTTTTCATTGTGCTTATTCTAAGTTCAAGGGAGAAGAGATTGAGGAGGAGTTCTAGGCAAGAGATAGATAAAACTAATAAAATCGACTTGAGGGTGGCTAACCAATTGGGTTGTTATGTGTAGAGGGTTTTAAACAATATGTGTGTTGCAGGTTCCATAAAACCCAGTGTTTTCCAACCTCCAATTTTAGAAAACAATATTAATGTAATTAAGACCTTTTGTTATTTACACAACACGAGTGTAATGAAAGGCACCTTCAAAATTTACCATTAATGTAGTTTAAAATTTTATAAGTCGTGCAACAACACCTTTCACTTTTGATATATCAAAATGCTTTACAATATCATTATAGGTAAATTAAACATTTCCTAATTGAGCCTTTAGGTGCCTAATATCAGCCTTCAACTTCTAAACTACCTTAGATTCTTGCAAACACTCCTTTTCTAATATCTCAATGCACCAAAGTGAATGAGGTAGATAATGTATTGATTGAAGAGATTCTTCCTGTTCTTGAAAAGTTGAGGAAGGTGCATGTGTAGTATATACAATGGGAAAATGGTAATGCAGAAGTGGATAAACTCAAGAGGTTTTGCATTGCATATGAATTTGTGCAAGCAAAAAAAGTGAGATGATTCTATAAGTGGAGTTGAAAAAATGAATTCAAAGATTCTTGAACTTAAGAATTTCATGGAAGAAATACAATTGAAAACTAATGATAAGGAAAAGGAGAAATTAGATCTAAGTGAAGAAAAAGAGAATCAATTGGGTGGAGACATGAAAGTCTTGTCTAAAAAGGTAGACAAGTCTTGTAAAGAACTTGTTAAAAGAAAAATTTGCATTCTCTAATCATAGAGACACTCTCAAATGAGCAAAAAGTGGCTACAAAGCTACTTAAAATTATTCAAGACATTGAGAAATCTATCCAATAAAGATGTTGTTATCCTAAGTACTAATGGGTGGAAGCTGATCTAAAGCTTCAAGTAAAACATATAAAAAAGAAGTGAGAAGATCATGAAAAGGAATAGTAGGAGGTTTTAATAGGTAAGAGCAATGGGGATGAGGAAAAATGTGTTTATGATCAACTTGTAGATGCAAAGGCAATAGTTGGAAGTGTCGAAGCTATAGAAAAAACAACAAAAGATTAAAATTAACCACTTAGAAAAGGAAGTAAAAGATAAGAAGATTATTTTATCATCAAAAGAAAAGGAGGTTAATGCTATTGAGAGAGAGGTACAATCTAGAAGACATGAATTTGAGAAAATAAATGCAACAATGGAAGGTGTTGCTTATGAAGAAGGGCACATGGAGACATTAGAAAAAGAGTGTTTCCAAGAATTTGAGGTAGTTCAGAACTTGAAGGCTGATATCAGGCAACTCAAGACTCGATTAGGAAATGTTCAATTTACCTATAATGATCATGTAAAGCATTTTGATAGATAAAAATTCAAAGGTGTTGTTGCACAACTTATAAAAGTTTAAACTACATTAGTGGTAAATTATGAAGGTGGCTTTCATTAGACTCATGTTATGTAAATAACAAAAGGTTTTAATTATATTAATACTCTTTTCTAAAATTGGAAGTTGGAAAACACTGGGTGTTATGTAACCTGCAACCCACATACTATTGTAAAATCCTCTACACATAACAACCCAGTTGGTTAGTAACCCCTCAAGTTAATTTGGTTAGTTTTATGTATTCATCCTTGAGATTTGAACAAGCACAATGAAATAACTCACCACCCACTATGTTTTTCCAACCTACGATTATTTTATGCATTTATTTTTCCATCATGAGGAAATTGAAACATAATTTTTACTCTAAATAATAGTTGTGGTAAATTATGAAGGTGCCTTCCATTGCATTCTTACTCTCTAATTAACAAAAGGTTTTCATTATAACAAACAATTATGTCGATGGACGCAAGTGGGAAACTGAGTTTTGAAACTTTTGTGCGGGCTGCGAATGAGGATGGACGCGATAACCCTAAGGCGGCTGCTGGTTTGGTGGCGGCGACATCGTTGGTTGGGCCAGCGGATTCGAATTATGTTGGTTAGGCCGGCGATGGAGATATTTGTCAGCGAAATCTGATGGCGATGCAGATATTCATGAGAACCCTAACTAGCAAGACCATCACTTTGGATGTGGAGAGCTCTGATTCCATTGACAATGTGAAGGCGAAAATCCAAGACAAGGAGGGCATTCCCCCTGCTCAACAACGCATCATCTTCGCTGGGTTGTAGCTCGATGACGGGCGAACCCTAGCCGATTACAACATACAAAAGCAGTCTACACTTCACCTCGTCCTGCGCTTGCGCGGAGGGATTGGCTCCCGGAACAATACAGCGACAGACTCTAGTTCGGGGCCAGGCGGTGGTCGTTGTAGGGGTGGCAACCATATGGTTGTGGCTAGATCTTTTGTGCGGCTCCGGAATGGGAGGGCTACGACTGGAGGGTTTGTCCATGTCTCCAATGTTGTTTCAGTGGATCTGAAGGCAAAGACAGAAGAGGAAATAGTGGAGAACGTTTCTGAGCTCTCTGAGACTGGAGTGATCTGCCGATTCAAGGGATTTTGGCCCAATCTCCCTCAGCTACATTCTTGGATTTCCAAGGAATGGAAGCCTCTAATCTTTGGTAAGAAAATTATTTTCCCCATGGCTAAGGGGGTTTTTGTGGCTAAGTTTGACAATGCCCAGGACAAAAACATTATTCTTTGTGACAATTTTTTTAGCTGGGAGAATAAATTTTTGTTGATGATTAAGCCTTGGCATGCTGACTTCAACCCTGCTTCTGAAACTTTTAGCAAGATCCTGATTTGGGTTCGGTTGCCTTACCTTCCCCTCCACTTATGGTTGACCCCCTTTTGGAGGAAGTGGGTGATGCCCTAGGTGATTTCTTGTTAGTAGATGCTTCTACCTCTGACATACTTCACTCTACCTTTGCCTAAATTTTGGTTGAAATGGATGTTTCAAAAGGGTTGCCTTCTGAAATTTTAATTAAAACTTCAAAGGGTTCTTGGTTACAATCCTTGGACTATGAAGGGATTCCCTTCTGCTATAGAAGATGTTTTAAAACAGGTCACGCTGCTGCACAATGTCGTTTCGAGAAAAATGCTTCAACTTCTTGGTGGAAAGGTGCCTCTCAAAAGCATTACACGATTGAGAAGAATGTTGATCAACAGAGGAGCTTTTCTGAGGTTCTTGCCTCGGAATCACAAGCCCGTGAGGAATCCCCTTTGGATATCACTTCTGGTGGGGTTGTTGATAATGAACATCTTGTGAAAACCCCTATTGTTCGTGAGGTGGCTGCTTCTTAATCACTGGGTCTTGGGACGCCCCCTTCGGTCGTCTCAAATGGCGGGGTCTCTAAGGCAACCCCTATCGAGTCATCGCTGCCATTTATGGGGAATGTGCTTCGACTTCCCTATCTAGTGGCTCTTCAGAAAAGTCTTTATCTATGCTAAGGAATCAAAATGTAAATCCTAATACTTTGACTGCAGGCTTTCATCTTCATGAGAGTTGTGAGCTGGCGTGGCATGGTAAGGCAAAGCAAGTGGAAGATGGTTGGATCATTGTTAAGGGAAAAAAAGATAAATCGTCTTGGTCATCTTTCGATATGACTCTTTGCTCCCACAAGAAAAATGTTAAATGTAAATCTTAATTGGTCTTGTTTTGGAGCTAGTCTTTTTTGCTGGCTGCTTGTTGTCTTTTCTGCAGCCTTGCTCTTTTTTGTTAAAGGGTTTCGGATCCCTTCAAAATCTATTATTCCCTATATCAAAAACAAAAGGTTTTCATTACAATAATTGTAGGTTGGAAAACACTGGGTGTTATGAACCCTGCAACCCACATAATTTTGTAAAACCCTCTACATGTAACAACCCAATTGGTTAGTCACCCCTCAACTCAATTTGGCTAGTTTTATGTTTCCCCCACCTTCAACTCCTCCCCAAACTCTCCACCCTTGAGCTTTGAACAAGAACAATGAAATAACTCACAACCTACTATGTTTTCTAACCCGCAATTATTTTGTGCATATATTTTTCAATCATATGAAGAAATTAAAATGCAATTTTCACTCTAACTAACAGTTGTGGTAAATTTGGAAGGTGACTTCCATTACATTTTTGTTGTCTAAATAACGAAATGTTTTCATTACAATCATACTATCTATGTATAATTGGAGGTTGGAAAACACTAGGTGTTATAAAACCTACAACCCACATACTATTGTAAAACCCTCTACACGTAACAACCCAATTGGGTAGTCACCCCTCAAGTAAATTTGGTTAGATTTGTGTATCCCTCACCTATAACCCCTCCCTAAGATCTCCACCATTGAGCTTTGAACAAGCACAATGAAATAAGTCACGACCCATTGTGTTTTTCCAACCTGCAATTATTTTGTGCATATATTTTTCCATCATATGAGGAAATTGAAACACAATTTTTACAAGTAATAGTTGTAAATTTTGAAGGTGTCTTTCATTACATTTGTACTATCTAAATAAGAAAAGGTTTTCATTATAATAAATGTAGGTTGGAAAATACTAGGTGTTATGAAACTTGCAACCTACATAGTGTTGTAAAACCCTCTACACATAACAACCCAATTGGTTAGTCACCCCTCAGGTCAAGTTGTTTAGTTTCATGTATCCCCCACTTGCAACTCCTCCCCAAGGTCTCCACCCTTGAGCTTAGAACAAGCAAAATGCAATCAATCACAACCAACTGTGTTTTCCAACCTACAATTATTTTGTGCATTTCTTTGTCCATCATATGAGAAAATTCAAACACAATTTTTACTCTAAGTAACAGTTGTGGTAAATTTTGAAGGTGTCTTTCATTACATTTGTACTCTCTAAATAGCAAAATGTTTTCATTACAGTCATACTATCTATGTATAATTAGAGGATGGAAAATAGTGGGTGTTATGAAACCTGCAACTCAAATTCTATTCTAAAACCATCTAACCTAACAACCTAATTGGTTAGTCACCCCTTAGGTCAATTTGGTTAGTTTTATGTGAGTTGCAAGATGAGTATAACCCTTTTAAACATTATGATTATGAGTATATGAATTATTAGTCATAAATATTTTCCATGAATTATGAGTATATGAAAATTATTAGTTCAACCACAAATGTCAAGCCAAAAATGAATTGATATCAAAAGAAGAGGTAGAGAAATATGATAAAGAGCTAGAAAAATAAATGATGGAATGTGAATTGGTTTCAATGTAGTCAAGCATAGGCTACTTGAAGAAGAAAAGAAAGAACACTTTGAGCTATAAGAAATTGAAGTCATAAATTTCAAGGAATACAAAAATCCCTTGTATGAGGATACAAAACCTCATGTAGAAGGAGAAGTGAAAAATGACACCTGTAATAAGGGAGTACACAAATCCACTATATGAATTAGAAATTATAATAGTTGACCATGAGTTAGAAGATAATTTGAAGCTAAAAGGATGAGATAGAAGTGGATAGGATAACAAGGATATGCTAATAAATGGTCTCAGTGGGTACAAGTGTAGGATAATTCCAACACTTGAATCTTAATTGATACAAAATAAATTGAAGGATTCACACAATGCACTCATGGTGTGACATTATAGATCCTATAATATTTGTAATGATATGAGGGAGAGATTATAATGGAGGATATTTTGTAATATTAAACATATTAGGGAAAACACCATCTACCAACAAAATGGAGAAGTGAATTAATTTCAAGTATGTTGTAGCCTATTTGGACTTAAATTGATAATGTGAGATTTGGCCTGAGGCTTGTCTTGTTCATGTGTGCTTTTTGTGTAAACCTCCCTCTTATAATTGGTATGAAAAAATATAATTTTTCCTTCAATTTGTTGAATTTTTCCCAAGATTTTTCTATGAGGTCCCTTATATGGTAATTGTGCTTTGATATTTCCAAAAAAATCAAAAAATTATAGGTATTGACATTATAAATAACAAATCCTTAAGGCTATGTGTTATTGGAATTTTATAATTTTGGGGTTTTCCATAAAAATACACTTCATATCGATCCTAATAACCCACTCAAGCCCTTGCTAGAATTTGTATATGTATTAGTTTTTTCAAGCTATCAAGTTGTTGAGGATGCCAAGATTCCCATCTAGGAAGTTTGGCAAGAATGTGTTTCACCTTAGAGATTTTTCCAACGATAGATTGTTGGGCTTGGCTTTCAACAGGTACTCATTCCTCACATACCTTATCCATCTCACTCCCTAGTCCCTACTCTTGCCATTCTAACCATTATGTGTTGTCATGTTTAGCTATGGGCATGTAACTAGACTTAAAAATTTTGGATTAGGTTCCAAGTTTGGGGTTCCTCCTAAGCCCTAGTTTTCATTATCTCCTACATCCAACTCCAACTTGCTTGTGGTCCCCAAAATTCAAATATCTAGGTGGACTTCATACCTTGGCACCCAAAATTTCTTGGTGCCAAGTCTATCTTGCCTTCCACTCCCTATCATTTTTCTCCACTCCTATTTCCAATTCCATTTTTAATCCTAAACCCAATCCTTGATCAATTTCTCGTATTTCTTAATCTATGTTCCATTCTTGAACTTACCCCTCAATCACTTCCTATCCTTTAAGTTCTCTCAACCCTCAAGATCCTATTCATACCTTTTCCCCTTCTCTATTTTCTTCATTCCTAATCACCTATATTACCTTGTGTTTGTCATTACGCACACCATCAATGTATGTGTCTCTTCATTGAGCATTCTCCTACTTCTAGACTTCACCTACAAATATCTCAATATGTCCTCCAACTCCATGTCATACTCCATATGACAGTCCACTTTAAACTCCTTCAATATTGCCCTGTCTTTTGGAAACTTTATGATCACTATACTTTGAGATGATATATGGCTCCTTGTTGTCATGCATCATATTCTTTGTCCATCAAATCATTCTTCTGGATGCTATCACCATGAATAGTCTACTTTTCCAAATTGGTCCCCGCATTTGTATGTACATAGGTGTGTTTTAATGGCTCTCAAAGAACCCACTAGGGATCAAATCTTGCTAACTACACGGAAGCCCCTTAGTCCTTGAAATGGGTTGTTTATTGACTTCCCAAAAAATTGGTAAGAATGAAGGCTAATGGATTTTTGCATGTATGTTTGGCTATATTTAAAAATATTAGAACATAGAATCCATTTTTCCCAAGAGGGATGAATTCAACAAGGCAAAGCATTAGTAAAATCAAAGGCAGCTACCCAATTGTGCTTAGATATACCTTAAAAACATTAGGGCCGCCAAAACATTAGCATATTCTGAAAAGACTGGAGGGTATAATCCTAAAAAACCAAGAGCAACTGGAAGCTACTATTGCACTAAAGTAGAAGGTATTGATGTCATTTGTCCATCAAACCGCTAGCTGTAAGAAAAAATTCACAATCTATATGGAGCAGAACTAAGTGGTCGAAGAGGATAGGCATACATCGAACAATTGGAAACCACAAATAAGACTACCAACAAAGTTTGTCTAATAGTACATATGATTTGTGATCAACAAATTGCTATAACTAGCACTTGCACCCAGAGGAGGTGCAAGGAATACGTCGACAGAATTATACAGGTACCTAGAAATTGCTTTGTAATGCTTAGCATATATTAGATATGAAAACATGTAGGAGGACTCTATCAGATGAATGCAACAAGACTAAGCACTACACCTTGGATGCTCTGCATCAACTGTGAAGATAGATGTTTGAAAATCATACCCTCTTGACATACAAAGCCAAACATCCTTTGTTGGGCTATCTAAAAAAGGTGAAGAGGAACATGAAGTCCTAGACAAATTATGGTTAAGTTTTCCAAGTGATGATTACAAAGTTTCCAGAGCATCTAGGAATATATTTTTGGTGGCAAGACATGCCCCATACTTTTAGAAGGATAGCTTCTCTTAAAAGGAGTGCTAAGAACCTACCCTATAGTCTTGAAGTCTCCCTCCCTATTAATTTTTTACCAGACATATTACCATGTTTCAAAATTATAATTTAAATAGTTTCGGTTAGTAAGGCATTTACACTCTACTAAATTTTGCGAATGGAATAAAATGGATACCAGATGAGGTAATTCACTAAAGCAAGAATATTACAACTAGAAAGTATTTATAACACTTAATAAATCTGAAAAGCCTATGTTTTGAAAAGGTAACAACCTCTATAAATTTAGTAAAAAATTATTTGCAAAATGAAGAAATGTTTTGAGTGGAACATTTTAACAAATACAGAAACTGTCAAACTGGACGCATCAGGCTTTGGAATTAAATGCAGAAATTGTTTGTTTTCAGAAAATATTTCTAGGCTTATACAAAAAGCTATAATATAGCCTATTGGTTAAATTATTTTTCATTTACTTTGGACACAATAGTGTTATAAAAATAGCAAACAAAAGAACTATGAACATTGATACATCCTAGATATCTTTACCTTTACAAAAAATTTAAAACTCCTTACATCTTATCAAATTGATTAAATGTAATATTATTCTTAATGTGGACATTCAACTCAATTGAAAAATATGGATCTGTAACTATCAAGCATTGACAATAAATCTCTATGATCATTTAATTTGATGCTAAAATTGAAAACCAATGCCTTCGGTTAACAGATAACAACAAAATTGATTTAGAATGAAATAAAACACAGCAAAAAAACAAACTGGTCGTGTACAAATTCCCTCCCCCCACCAAAAAAAATCTCGTTGAAACCATGCCAAGTGACTTACAAAAAACTTGTCATGAGTTTTCCCCATGATTACTCATAGCCTACAATTTTCGGCAAGTACTCGCAAGAACACTGGCCAGGTTTTTAAACTGTGTTACACCTATTGAAAATTCGAAATAGAGGGGTTTGGTGGTGGTTATACTTTGCACTATCCTTGCAGGTTTGATCAAACTTAATATTGATTCATGCTACCCATAGCTAAATGGTGAGATACACACATCTATCTACAAATGCTCACTTGTTGTCTTCACCATTTGTATTTGAATGTATGGCAAGGTGATCCATGGTAAACAAATAAAATGCTACAAAATTATAAGGGGTTAAAACAACATTCGAAGTGGATGCTAGAATACTCTATTTTCAAGGGAAATTTCATAATTATTGTGGATGCCAACATATTCCCTTAATAGTGTGAAGAGTCACCATTTTTTTCCCATTTTTGGGTGCAGTTTCCCAATTATTGTGAAATCTATTTCTCAGGCAAAGGAACATCCTTAAAGGTTGTTGGAGACTGTCTACCTAAAATATGCATATACGTGTCGATGCAACAGGTGTTTCCAAACTGTGAACATGAAACTTATCTGCATATATGAAAGCCATTTGATGTTTAGTGCTAGTTAGGTGTTAGGAGTTGGCTCACCATTGATTTTCTACACGTATTCCTGGATTACATTCTCAGGGCATCCACCTTGTTCCTAAAAGTCCTAATTTAACAAGGCAACAATATCTATTAAGGAGTAATAACTTATTCTGGAGCTTCAATCATCATCCACTAATCTATTTAGGGAAACAATCTTGGGTAACAAATTGTTTTGAAGAAATAATATAATTTTGGGCTCCAAGTGTCGATAAACAAGCCTTGGGCAACAACCATTTGTGGGGTGACAAGCACAAAAATGGTGTATAGAATTGTCTTCTGGGATCAATCTAAGAGCACATGTAGGGATTAACTATGCATCAAGGATAGTAGAAAGAAATTAAGATAGATATTTTTTTAGATTTTTAATTTTTAATTGGTATTAGTATTATTGCAACAACAACAAAAAAACATGAAATAATAAGAAAACAACCACATGATAAGCACCTGAAAAATACATTAAAAAAATTCTGAAACAAAAGCTTGAGATCTAGAAATGCAAGTCTGATTTGAAGGTTGAAAATATGGGAAAAAAATATTTTGATACAAAAATCTGATTATTGGGCTCAAGTGCCACCACTTCAGTCATGTTTTACAACAAAATAAAAAAAGCTTACTTCAAATCTGAGTACGCATTCATGTCAAGTTTTGCATATTGTCTTAATCTCTTTGGCCTTCTGTATAATTATCTTTTTTCGTTGTTTGATTTTTTTTTATTTTTCACGATTTCTATAACCATACTCTCTTCACATCTTATTATTTTGTAGGTCATATAATTTTAAGTTGACTAATTTTTTATATAAATGTATATAAAAAATCTATTTTATTTTATCTATATGTACTAATTTTTTTCCCTTTCTCTTTTTCAAATGGGAAGTGTTAATAAAAATCTTAAATTTCCTTTTAATTCAAAATATTTTTTGATTTAAAAAAGACATTTTGAACCTATAGATTTTGGAAGGATAAAGAGAGAATATAATTTATAAGAGTTTAATCTATTAAAATTAAAATGTTTATTGGTTGTTTGAAAAGATAATAATATATCTCCTTTATTATGTTTCTTGTGCAGTAGATTAAACAGAGAAATGTTCTGTATGCTGATCATCCCAAATTGGAATAGGAATGAACAGCTCTATAGACTCTTTAGAATCAGGCCGTTTAAGGATCAAGTAAGAGGGGAGCACGTGGCTCAGCTGGTGTTTGCCTCCAATTTAAAAGGAGGCAAGACTAACAAATTCAGTTTTGCCTAAAGGATGTGCCTCATATTTATTTCATTTTGATTGGCTCTTAAAAAATCCAGCACATGGCACTAATTTCTTTAGTATGCCTTTTTCTGAGAGCGCAACATTCAAAAAGACAGGCAATATCATTTAATATGGGTTAAGAATGGGCAACGCCTATGGACGGATGGGCCCAACATCAGTTTTCAGATAAAATATGTAGCACAAGTTTAACTTTTAAAGAGATATGTATATAAAGGATTGGTCCCTAGTTTAATGGAGAAATGATTAGGAGGTAGACTCCATAATAGAGAGGGACGATCGAAATATTGAAGATAGAATAAAGAGTGCAGACATGGATAGTTTTAGAAACACAAATTCATCAATATGAAGAAATAGACGCCTGTGTGGAAATGTATGTTAAATCTGCGCTCTGTTTGATACAAGGAATTTGTATATTTAAAAACAGATGGGGTCAATCGAATTTTAGTTGTTTCCTTGAGTCCAAAAATGTAAGACACGATTTAAATTTAGATGAAAAGGAGTGAACAAAAGATATTAAGAATAATTTTGGTTTTGTTAATAGTTATTTATGATTTAGAATTTATAGTCGTAGTTATCTGTAGGTGACTGAGTCACTTTTCCTCTAAAACCGTGAATTTCTAACTAACTATTATACATATATAATTTATTGATCAAAATTAACTATTTTTCTATTACACTGTTACCTAAAACTACAGCTTAAAGCTCTCAACTAGAATAAAAAGAGCTTAACACTCAAATCTAAGGCCTTAGATTTCTGGATATTATCATTGTAGGCTGGTTTGCATATTTAAAATGTTTTTGGTTTAACAGAAACAGTATATATTGCATTCCTTTGAGAGAGATTTGCAATGCTTTCCATCACAAAGTCCTTGGTTTCAGGCCAGCAGAGATTCAGATCTGGGAAACTTTGAACAATCTACATCATTGTAAACAAGGCATCCCACACTGTAAAAACTCAAAAAATGTATTCCAAATCCAGAAAGTTCTAACAATGTACAACACTGCAAACAAGACAACCTAAAGTTATATCTTGAAATTTGAAGAAAATGTTGGCTTGGTAGGGATCAGATGAAGGGATCCATTTGTGGCAGTGGGCTCTTCCCCCTAATAATCATGTAGATTCCCATTTAAGAAAATGAGAAATAGCAGGTGAGCTACCCAATCAGCTACTGATCAATTTTTAGACTAATTGCACAAAGTTTACACAGTACATGATTATCAAGTGTCAACTATTTCTGGATTGAAACTGTGCCAATTTTTTATATCAATGTTATACTCTGATCCATCATCAATAATATGCAAGAAAAACAGGGAGAATGCAAAACACAAGCAATGGATCATACAACCCAACTACCAAATGTCTGCAACTGCCTCATGAAGTCATTATATGATCCAAAGACAAATCATACATATATCAATATAGTTTGAGAGTTGGAAAAAACTGCAACTGCCTCATTAAGTCATTATATGATCCAAAGACAACTCATAAATATATCAATATAGTTCGAGAGTTGGAAAAAACTAACTTCTGAATTGTACATAGTAAGGGCTGAATCACCATAACAACTATTCATATTACTGTTAAAAAAAGGGAAGACCTTATACCGTCTGTGAGTTGTTATTGACAGAGCAAAAAAATGTGTTGAAAAGAAGTTTACTAAAGCATATCTTCAATTGGAAAACTTTAAAGATTGAATCATAACAACATATTTGTTAAAATCACTAGACAATTCATGCTTATGCAACAAAAAGTTCAAGTATAAGAAGATCCTCACCATAAAAAGCCAACTCTGTGCAAAGGAAGAGGATGGATAGCACAGAAGAAATAAAGTGGACGGAATTCCTGGCCCTGAAACTGACATTACATCTCTTCATCACGAACATATTGTGAATCAAAGCACACAATATCATTCTATTATTAAGTAAGTAGCCAATTCCTTGAATTTGAGGACGCCTTTCAACGTAAAATCAAAGATATGATTGCACAGTAAGCTACAGGATTTGATATGATCTGATGGGGAGAGTTAGAGTTTTGGAGGTTTGAAAAGAATCTGGTCATGAACATACTTCTTGTGATATGTACATTACAAAGATTGAAAATTACTACCATTGACTTTCTTGGCACTACAAGTTAATTTTTTGCCGAAAGCAATTATTCCATTAACAATTCGTATCTGTATGTTATTACTAAAAACTATGAATTTCTAACCAGCTCACTGGTAATTCTTCTATACCATAAATTTCCAGCTATCAATTGTGGTGACGAAAGACAAGAAAGAACTTGGGTATTACAAGATCAGCTACCTAAAAATTAGAGCATCATAATTGGGCAGACGCCATTAACTGCAAAGCTTACAACTGGCACCTTGACTGAACTTAAGACACATCGGAAGTGCATGCATTAAATTATTATAAATGCACAGATCTTTAACAAAGCAGGTGTCAATTATAACAGTTTTTTGGCCACGTAAAAGGCTAGTATTAAACGTGGTGACAGAAGCAATTACAATGTGGTAGCGAGGAAAAGCATCTCTAATAGAATAAAAAATAAAAAATAATAGATCCTGAAAAAACTTAAAATCATTCTCACACATTGTATGGTGATTATGGCATCGCATGCAAGCTACCAGAAATATGTTCCCTTATTTGAATGTAAAATATACAAGATCCAACTGTTGCATGTCAAAAGTAGTACAAAAACTAAAGACTAGAAACAGAACAAAATAAGAAATCTAAGCCAGTTCATTATTTCTACATTACTCAACAGGCAAACTGTCTGCCCACACAATAACTTACCAGGTTTACAGCCCAAAATTGAATATTTCATTTCCATATCACTCAAAAGTAACACTACCGTGCCAAATTCAATTACTTGACAACAGGCTTGACTGATCTTTTCAAACTCTATGCCAGCCTGGGCAACAAAAATCCCAGCCTATATTTGCTGCTGTGCTATTTTAGCAGTAATGGGCACAGCCTCGACTTTCTATGTAGCATGTCCCTCAACAGGTTTAGATGGCCCTGAAGGCCTCCTCCACGTACTGGTACCTGCAGAACGATCTTCATCCCGTGTACGATCCATACGCTGGTCTGAACCTCCTCCCCAACGGTCATCCCTATTTCCAAAACCACCATATTTAGGACGTCCAGATCCAGGTGGAAGCTCGCGCCTGCCAGGAGGATCATATCGACCCAAAGAAGCTCTTGCAGGTTCAGGGCGATCACCAGCCCGCCAAGATGGAGGTACATACTTGTTACCAGATGAAGGATTTGCATCTCCAGCATGGTCCACATGCATACGTGGTTCATCATCTTTTCCAGCTAACCCATGGCCAGAACCAAAAGATGGCTTGCGATCTTCAGAGAGAAATGATTTCTTATCATCATGAGATGTCCGATCATCATGACGCCAAGTCTCATCGTTATCTACTTCAACACTAGCTGGCTCGGGCATCTTATTTCGTAGGTGACGAGGAACAAACTTTCCTGGTTTTGTCTCTAACTGCTTTGTAATCCTTGGATCCTCCTTCAGAGCCTCTTTTCGTAGCCTCTCCTTTTCCTCTAGCTCCTGTTCACGCATCCTTTGTTTTGCTGCAATTTCATCCAGTTTAGCTCTCCTTTCGGCATCTTCTTTACGTCGTCTTTCCTCCTCTGGAAAAGCACACCCATAAGACAACATTCATCTTTGTAATTGGAGGCAGAAAGTTCTAACAAAGGAAACCATATAGCTAAAGCAATATATAAGACATATCTGAGACTCTTTCTTACCCTCACGCTTACGAGCTTCTTCCTCTTCCTTGAGTTTGATTAACCTTGCCTCCTCCTGCCTCTTGTAATATTCCATCTTTCTACGCATCTCCCTATCAAGTTTTCGATTTGCTCTTAACTCTGCAAGTCTCTCTTCCCTTTCTCGCTTCAGCCTCTCAAACTCACCTTGACGGCGACTGACTACTTGAATCTGGAAAGTATTCTGCATTATCAACAGAAAAAATAAAGTAACTAGGGTTTGGATACTTGAAGTGTTATTAGTCATAAAAACCAAAAGAAACCCAAAACAAAAAAGTAGCAAATGTAAAAACCAACCTTGTCATTTAACATTCTGATGAGCCTGTTTTTCTCTACAAGGTCTGCAGCATGTTGTTCTCTGCTTTGTTCAATTGCTTGCTGCCATCAGGGAAAACCATATTAGGAAGATTCACAAGGACTAAATAAAACTAAACCCAAACTTAGGAACTGAATATAAAAACCATGTCTTTTTTTCACAGAATCGCTCCAAGTTTGCTAAAGGTTAATTGATTAAAAAACTATATATCCTCGGACATGCACTTAAATGCACTATTTAATATCCCATATGGTAGAGAGATAAAACTAAGGAGTTAGGAAACCTTTTGTTGTCGCTCAAAGAATATTTCATCATCAACCAAATGCTCTTTATATTTTGCCAAAATCAGAGGGGCTTCTTCTTCTCTTTTTGCCCTTTCCAAATGATCCATAGTTTTAGCTAGTTTTTGAAACTTGCGTTCCATTTCCTGTCTTTCCTTAAGTTGCTCATTCAAAGCTTGTTCGATGAGGATCTGCTTTGTGACCTTCTCCTGCAATGATTAAGGTAATTACAGCAGAGACTGATATGAATTTCTTCTGATATGAAAAGCATAAATTGAACCCATTTTACAGCTAAGAGTTCTGTCATTTCTAAAGTATATGATTAGCATAAATGTAGTAAACAAGGCAATATGTAAACATTGCTTACACCCTCAATAGCAGGCTTCTTCCCCTTTTTCCCTTTCCTTCTCTCAGCTTCTTGAAGCAAAGCCTGAGCTTCCTCCAATTCTTTCTCCTCTATTTCTCTCCGGATTCTCTGCTCTTCACGTTTTGTATATTCAGATGCAAGTCTTTTCGCTTCTGCTTCTTCTGTTATTCTTTGTTGCTTCAATCTCTTGGACTCCTCTTCTCGTTCCTTGGTAGACCAAATGTAAGGGAACAGATTAGAACAAAAACACTAAATTGTACACGGTTATAAGACACTTGCACTGCATATAAATAGAACATACCATTTCAAGCATTTGCCGCTCTTGCTCCTCCTTGCGCCTCTCAATCAAAACTTTGCGAGCAAGAAGCTTCCTGTGCTCTCTCTCTACTGTCTCAAGTAATATAGCTACAGGTAGAGTCACTTTTGGCACTTTCTCAATGATTGGAGGCTGTATAAGATTTTTAACTTTGTTTAAACGCTTGGCAAGAATAGTCAAATGATTTCGAATTTTGTCTGATTCAAGGTCCTGCAAAAACAATTGAGACTAGTTACAATAATGTTCATAGTTAAAATATTCCAAATTTTGAGATAATAGCTTCAAAAAGATAACTTAATGGCAACAAGCATTGCATGTCTCCACCTGGCTTCCAAACTGTACAATTCCCTTTAAATGATCAATCTTCATCTGCACAAAATTGTACTTAACAGCATCCACACTGAGCTTTTCAACAATAGCAAAGTCAAAAAATGGTATCATCCTTGTTAAGTTTTCAATTTTCATAGTTTGATACACTTGAGACACCTGAAACACACAAATGTCAAGCACAGACATTAATATCAGCAAGAAATACTCGCAAATGATTTTCGATTTGATAACTACAAAGTTAGAAACATGTTCTCCATGACACAGTAACTTGATTAAAGCTAAACCATATGAAAAGAAATAAATGCATTAAGTAAGAATTGACTGAATATGCACAAGGAAAGGTCCAAACCCATCACCTGCTGTAACACCCTCAACGTGGTTAGCCTTTCCAATGAAGGAATATATTGTTCCAACTGTACTTCTGGAACAGGCGAAGCTGATGACAATTTGTCACTAAGTTTCGTAAGCTTTCCTAGAAGGGGCTGAGCTTTTTCAGCAAGATCCAGTGGGTGGAAATCGTTTTCCAAGAGATGGTATAGATCCTTAACTTCTTGTGGCACGTAAGTCATCACACCTTTGGACACCTGACATACAACAAAGAAAACAATCACTCATAAGTACAGATTGCATTGAGTATCAGGGGGTGTTGTTTATAATGAAAAATGCCCATTCCTGTAAAAGAACAATGCAGTAATCATGAATCCTATTGAAGATGCCAGAAGCCAACTAAATTAAGTTTTAACTATAGTTAACTTACACATAAAAACACCTATCTTCCTGGCATAATACACTCAACCCAAGTGAATTTTCAACAAATGAAGTAAAATTAAAAAATGGGGTGTGTGGAACAGAATGCGTGATTCATTAACAATTGTCAGGCATTTCAGTTAAAAGGTAAGACTTTGAAAGTAAATAAGTAAGTTAAATAATTTCCTAATATCTGTTTCTTACCAATTCTGAAAGCAGTGCTGAACGCGACAGCTGCAAGATGAATACCAAATGCATTAGACATGTAGGAAGAAATCAATTAAAGCAAAATTAGTAACCACAGGATAAATGTTTCTTCCAATGCTACAAACATGTAAATTATAAAATCAATCATTATGCACATCAAAGCATCCTTGAAATAAGTATAAAGCCTACCACTTCTCGGGCATCTCTTTTGGGATCTAAACTAAACCCCAAAAGGCCAGCCATCTTTAAGCTCCTCTCCTTCTCATTCTCAATTTCAAAATGAGGAGCCCCGTGCCTGTGATCATAGGGTGTGACAGAAATAGCAGCTAACAGTACAGACGATGCCATCAGCTGCAAGTCCTTCTGGGTCAAGTTTTTATTGTAGCTTTTCTGGAGAACATAAAGCTTGTACCATGCATAGGCATGATAAAGTTGACTTTCAGATACCCAAAATATCTTTGTCAACTTTGAGTAGTAAATTGCCATCATTTGTGGCTTAGGAGTCTTTTTCACCATGCACATAAGACCATGAATGTCCTCTATAGAACGGAAAGCTTCCTGAAGATCAATGCATATCCACCGATGAAAGAAAGTCGAAGAAAAAGGAAAATAAACAATACACTCCAAAGGAAGAAAACTTGAAATCGAAAGATATTATAACGCAACAACCTGCCAGAGTTCAAGCTCGGTTGCAATCTTGAGTTGTTCAAACCTTGTGTCAAGATAAAGCTGCAAACTCTCAGGCAAAGACAAATCTGGCCTATCCCTTTGATCTCTGTACTTATTCAAATTGCTTAAGTGGTTTCGAATTATTTCACAAAGCCGACGAAACTCTGTTGTACGCTTATATTGCAGACAGAACTGGAAGGCTCGATGTGCAGTCATCTGTGCACCAAAGTAGAATACATATCAGTTTTAATCACATAGTAGACATTCAGCAACCATGTGTAGTCATGATTCTGAATATGCAGTGTGTGAGTGTGTCCCAGGATCAGCTTATTAGCCATTTCCTAATACTTAAGCTTACAAAGCAAATAAGATCATAGCTAATGATTTGACAATGTAACCACTGCATACCAAGCAAAGTTAATTATATGGCATAGAAAACAATTAAGCATGATTGTGATCATGACCACTTGTCAAGTTTTAAAAAATCCTACTCAATACATAAAAGCCCAAAATTTAAATACTCGAGATCCCCAAAAAACAGTAATGGTTCTCAGATTTTATGAAATCAACTTCTACTCACCGCATACAAAGCTTCCAATTTAGAATTGTTGCGAAGTATTTCAAGCACTGTTCTGTAGGTTTCCCAAAGAAACTTAAACCAAGGAGTAACGAGCTCTCTATCAGACCTGTCTTTCCCCTTTTCTCCACTGACAAAACTCAGCATCAAATCCTCTGGCCTCTTCTCTGCTTCCAAGTCCTCAACGTCAAGAGCAATTTCAGAAGCTTGAGCCTGAGCTTGAGCCTGTTCAGCTCTCTCACTAGACAGTTGCAGGAAATACTTTATAACTTCCTCTAATGAACTGACATTAACTTGCTGACAAACGATGCGATACTGAATAAGCCCATCTTTTGCAAACCTTCCACGCCTCATGTCAACACAGAGTTCAACATATTTAAACATTATCTTCTCCAGTGTCTTCTGCCATGCTCTGTACCTCTTTGATGTTATCAAATCATGAAGAGCTTGTAATGCTGCCTGCTTCTGGCCAACATTCATCAGCTCTGCATCCAAGATAACATAAAATTAGTTAGACATCAATTAATTGCTGCATGAAGCACAACATCTGCTAATAGCAACAATGTTATAACTGTTTTATTATTACCTTACTAAAAATTAATGATGCATTGTACTTATCTTTTTACTACATTAGACAGCCAGTAACAATACAATAATAAGAGAAGTTCAAACAGAGTTCAGTTAAATGAATCCAAATCCAGATTATAATAAATATGGGTTAGACATAACAAAACTCCATCTAGAATGAATGGAAAAATACAATAATCTTTCTACACATCCCATTGACAGAAGAAAAGCTTGATGAGTTCAATTAAAATACAAAACCTGACTTATGATGAAATATATAGATAATAAATATGTTTAATGCCTAAGAAAAAGAGAGCATGAAGATCCAACAAGATTATAGATATGCAATTAAAATATACCGAAGTTGCATAATTTTATGTCATCTAACTAGTCCAGAAGGCGTCCTTCTCTACACAGGAAACTAACATATTTCAAAAAAAACAATAATTGCCAAATCTTTGAAGCTCATAAGTCAACAGTTGCAGATAAATGCCATCCAACACAAACGGTTAGAAGCACATACATTTCCAAATATGAGTCAAAAGACCATTCTAATTCTCAAAGCACGTAAGTTTCAAATTTTCAATAGAATCACAGAGACTACAAAATCTGCAAATTGCAGGAGATTCACCTCATGGTGTGCATTACATGTAAGAAGAAAACTAAAGGATTTGAAATTTGGAAAGAACTTTCAATTTTGAGATGGATAGCTAGTTGCACATATGATCTAAAGTTGTTGATACACCAAACTTCAGCAGGAATTACAACAATGCTAGGGATTCTGATAAGCTTCCAAAACAAGGTCAATTTAATCCAGACTGCAGTAGAGTGGAGGTGACCGCAAACATAATAACTGAAAATGTTAACTCAAAAGGCAGGCTCCAGTAAATTGAATGAGGCTAGGTAAAGTTCTGAAGAATTTTGAACAAAACAAGATGCTCATGTTCTTTGCCTTTTACGGTTAAGCACATTTTACGTAATTGCATTAATGAAAATCATTCAATTTGTAAGCTTCAATAGGGGAAAATGAATCTTCTCCTTTGCTGAAAATGAATTGTATGTACACCCATGGTGTTTGAAGAATTATGACAAATAGGCAATTAGTTCACGAGATATCGAAAAGCTAAAGTCAAGACCACACCCCAAACTAAAGCCAAGATTCCAAGCTAGATTGTTCAAAGAAAAGTCATTCTTCTTGAATTTTCTTTTTTTTTGCAAACTACAACCTTCACTATTATAAATGATGCATCTGTAGACAGTTAGTCAACATATAAATGGGATGCTAGTACTTCTTTGTAGGTACCAATTTTTCCACAATATGTGGTCTAACAGTATCTATCAGTGATCAAAAAAATCTGACATTCCCATCCAATTTGCATTCAGTAAAAATTGTGCAGCCAATTTTGGCAGTGGACTCTGTTTTGCTACAAATATTATCCATCACACATACATTTCTTACCTTAAGAAATAAAAAGAGTTCCAAACTATTCTATGCATACAAAATGTTTCAATTCCTAGCAATTTTCTAAAAGAACAAAAGAAGAATTTCGATTATGCCTGAAATCAAGGGAGCACCTAGTACTATTCTTACAAGTAACAAAGAAAACAAGGTTAAATTTCCCGCACTATTTATAACCCTTGAAATAACCCCCATTCATTGCCTACAACTTAAACCAGATAGTAATCCTCAGAAACATATATACACAAATAATCTGTATTGAAAAAATAACCAGAAAGCAGATGTGGAATGTAGCCCTCAACTATCCACAAAGGAAATAATGAAACAATGTCATAGCACACCCTCCTAGGATTCTATATGATTCAAAACGCATTTTCAAGAACTTCAAAAATATGCTAGTGAAATTTCAAGGACTCCAATTTTTTCATACATATAAAATAGAAGGTGAATGTTTGTAGCTCAAAAAATGCAAAACGTGTATGTTGTCTGAGAATATTGTGGAAAATCATGAAATTTACTGCAAATAAATTTATTATTTTGGCAAATCTGACAAGTTTGTGTACATTTTATTAGAGAACTTGAGGAATATTATTTTGAAAGATTGCTAAATGGGGAATATTGTTTTAAATGTTTACTAAAAGGCGAATATACAGTTTTGAAACTGTCTAGAAAACATAGCCAACTGGTGAAAATATCGCTGTAGAAACCCTAAAAACAAGTCATAAATAAAATATCAATCAGATGTGTCATCTTCGGAATCTCAAGATTCAGTAGATGGTTTGTGTGAAAAAAATTTTCACAAAAATGGATAAGATTTGCACGATTATGATTTAAGCGTACTTTAATACTCACCAACAAACAATGAAATATAAAAACAGTGACAATAAAAATAAATAAAAAGAAAAAAAAATCACGCTCGTATTTCAACCCCTCAAAACCCCCTAAACATTTCAAGAGATACTAATCTGCATCTACCTAAAATTAAAATAAAAACAAAGCCATAACTGCAGAGGAGCGACTTTTCTCTACTCAACAATAAACCCTAGAAACCTTCATGCAATTTTTTTAAATGTATAAAGCAAGAGAAAGTTGAATAAAAAACCCCAGGAATGCATAAATCATGCAAGAAACTACATGTTCAATCGATCAAAACATACAAATCATAAAATCCTTTTAAAAGTCTGATCTAAACAACACTGTCATATTAACAGCAAAATAGAAGGAAATAAGCGTACTAACCTTCGGCCCTCTTGAGAGCATTTTCTGGCTTTGCAAAAGTCGCCATGTTGTTAATCCCGGGTAAAATTCAGAAAACCCTAAATCCGCAGACGATACAAAATCGCAGAAGGAGATTAGTTGCATATAGTGATCTTGCCCCACCTAAAACCCTTCAAAGGGCACAAAAACGCCACGGACCACCGTTTACGCTGTTTCAACAGCCGATCGAATGATTGGAAAAAACCCCTCGCAACAATCCGATTCAACACCCGATTAGAGTGACCAAAATTTTATCTTTTTTTATTCTCAGCGCCGATCAGAGAGAAGGGTGCCTCGCAGGGAAAAAATTGCTTTCTTCTATTAAGCAATGTTATCTCTCAAGCTGCCCTAATGCTAAAGGAATTCAGGATCGATCTGAGCCGTTGATTTTCTCAGCCAGAGATGATATTATTTTTGTGAACAAATAATCCTGCTTTTTATGTGTTTAATGAAAATGGTATTTTCTATTTTCTATGCTCTCTTTTTTTAATGCCTTTTTTAAGGCTATGGTCGCCCTTAAGGAGAGCTAGGCGGTTTTAATTTTTTAGTAATTTAATTGAAAAATTAATTAGAATTTTTAAGAAATTGGAAGTTCTATGATTTTTTTTTATGTTGAGAGAGCATGTAATTTATATTTTTTTAAAGTAAAATGTAAATTAATTTTTATAAAACCATTATAATTTATGTTTAAAAATAATACAGTGAAATATTATTCAACATTTTAGGATTATTGTTTTGTATAGTCTACACATCATACAAAATAATAATACTAAGACCATTGACTTAATCATCTTCTTTGAGTGTAAGCAATATAGTCCAAATATAAGGAGGAAAAGCATCATCCAAACAATATACCTCTAACCACAAACCAAGCGGTCCCCCACTCATCCTCCTATTCCAAGTGACCCAACCCTTCATTGAGGGTGACAAATAGTAACATTTGCATAAGTAACATAACCAAATATGAGAACCAAGTGTATAATAAGTACAATCATTATCACATACAATCAACAATGCAAACCCTAGATATTTTATAGCTACTCATGACTTTCGACTACCATGCAACCCTTAGAGTACAGTAGTTGACAATATATAGAGATATAACAACACTTTGGCCAAAGCTTTCAACTATAATTATATTTTGATTATATAAAAATTTAGGTCATATGTTCACAAAACTGTCATTGCTCGCTTGACTCAATAAAATGATAATAAAATAAATTTAAAAGCACGAGATATAAGTTAGCATACATGTTTCTAAGATACTATAATATTTCCCATCCTCCCAACATACCTTGCCTTTGAGTGAGAATCAGTATAGTACATTATTTAAATATAGTCTACATGTCGTCTACATGTTGTTTCATATATATAGTTTATATAATGTAGCCCTACGAGGATTGTGTAGTCTTATATAAAGTTGAAAATAAATTTTCTACTCGGCTAACATAAGGACAACCAAGTATAAGGTTGTCAATGTAATGTCACTTTTTCCCTTATAGTTATCAATTATTAGCAGCGGATTTAATATAGCAAATAGTAGAGTTAATATAATTTATAATATACGATTGTCAAAATAAATATGATTAATTAATGTAAGCTACAAACATGTGACAATTAAATAATCAACATAGTAAATGGAATAACACCTCCACATAGATTAATCATATTAACGCCAAATCATATAGACAATATTCCCAATATTATTGAATCAATGGTTCTCAATACTTATCTTAAAGTTATGGAACGGTTGCTATCCAACACTTAGAGGAAATTCGGCACTCAAAGGAATGGTTATGGACCTCGGTTGTTTCCCAGCACAAACACCCCTGGAGGAACCAATTCTTGCACAAAACCAACATGTCTTTACGACATAAACACAGCCCTAGCCAAGACACTCTCGAATGTACGATGTATCCCAAGTTGGACACATCCATGTGTGCCCCTTTTCTAAATGTTTAAATGCCCACCTAGACCCTAACCTTCACTCCTTTGTGCCCTTTTTGTTCCTCTTTCCTTTTTCTCTTCTCTCCTTGAATGTTCTCCATCTTTTTTTAATGTCTTTTCCATGTCTCACATGAATGATTTATATATCCTTGTAAGGGGTGGTTTCCAAACCATCACACCCTTTCACAAAAGGTTGCCTTTTAATAATTATTCTTCCCCTTTTTAAAGAGTGTTTATGCATATTTTTAATTAATATCTCTTTTAAACCAAAGGGATCATTTTGTCCTTTGTTTTTCTATCTCCCTTTTAATTCTAAGGGGTTATATCATAACTCTTCTTGGGAAAAAAGTCACATAACGATTCTCCCCCTATAAATTAGCTACTATCCTCAGTAACACAAGATGCATCTACATCACAACTCAAAGGATCACATGATCAGTAATTGAAGATACTAACATTGAATACTTGAATTTTCCATAATACTTACTTTATCCACATTATTTGCTTTTATAAATTCACAAGTAATTTTAATAAAATCACTTTTCTAATCCAAATTATGATGAGAACTATATAGATGCCTTATGAAATATATCATGAATTTATAATTGAAAAGATAATTATAGTTTATGTACTTAACCTCCTATCCTTCAACTTTATCATTTTACTCACTCATGTAACTTCTTTAAACTATTAAATTTTTACAATGTAATCACATAATAATTACTATGCATGTCCAATACTATGTACTAACTCATAATTTATAAAAGTATAATCTATAAATTCAACATATATTCCAAGATGGTATTCATGTATTCCAAACTACATGAATGTCCTCTTTTCATATATCAAATATCCTCGTTTCATATATCAAAATTAATGTATGAATAGAATATTAGTATAATAAGGCAATTGTACAAGGTTAGTGGGTTGATCAAGTCCAATAACAAAGTACATTAGAAAATAGAAAAAATTCCCATTAAGCACCTTAAGCAAAGAAAATAGCAATAGGTTATGACTACCTGCAACATAGGAAAATTCACTAAAATGATTTATAAAAGAAACATGTGAAAGATTTAAACATTACATAACCTACTTGCATATCCTAGAAAAATTTGGAATAGATAGTCTCTCCCCTTGTAAGATTCAACATGTCCCCATGTCTAAGCCTAAGAGCCTATTTGGTTTGATATCTTATAACAATGTGGTGTTATTCTCACCAACTCATTCCAAATACAATGTCAATTTTTCAAGTTTAGGACATGAATCCAAGGACATGTGGGTTATGGGCCCATAATGTACAACTTAAAATAGACATATCAAACATGATAAAAGTATTTTCTCAAAATAGACACAAAGCTAGACAAGATAAGTTGACATGACACTACCTTAATAGAAAGATAAATTCCTTATAAAAGAGGATGCTAGCTAAATAGAAGATTGATTTTATATTGCTAAATCTATTCTCAAGTTTATTTGAGATTGTATGATGTATAAATTGGTACTTCTAGAGCTTCATCAACCATCAAATAGTTGAATTTAATTAGACATAACAAGCATGGTAAAAATATCTTATAAATATACAAATTTTGAACTATTTCAAATATTAATCACTAACTCTTATTTCAAAGATAACTTCTAATATAAAAGGTACTAACCAAATAGAAATATGAGCTTAATACTACAAAAATGGTAATCTCTTATTTGAAATCTTGTGATAGATAAATTAGTCTTCCAAGAGCTTCATGAATCATCCAAACCTATATGTAAATTTTAGGGTTTTATGATTCAAAAGTAGGCTTTCTATGGCATGGTCGCGCCCACAAAAGGATATGAAAATCACAGTAAAACCTTTCCTGGGAATTGGACATTCCAACAGGTGACTAATATCTCTCTATGGACGTTCATTTACTTGTCAAACCAGGGGACGTATACTTTAAATGGCGCAGCACAATATATGCACTAAGAACTGGTTTTGGTCAAAACTTAGCAGAAATAAATACTTGGAAGGAATTCTATCTACGCTACAAGAAGGTAATGAAAAGTTCTTTAACTCAACTATGATTTGATTAAAACATAAACCATAATAGCTACGACTGAAACACAAACTATGAACTGGCCTTATGCTGTAGGAACAGGCACAGGGATGGATTCCCTATGCTGTAGGAGCAATACAAGACTGAGTTTGTATGAAAACTTCAAAGATGAAAGCTAACTGAAGATCAACAGAAAAGAACAGCTAACTAACTAGCTACAGATACTTACTAAGTGGGCCCCCTTAGCAAGCATCTACTGATTACACAGGTGTTGAACTCATAACTTCATCAAACTTTATTCATGAAAACAGAATGGTATACATTGCTTTGTTGATATAAACTAACAACAAACTCTGTCTCTTGTCAAACAGATTCTGCTTTTCATTATCATACTAACTCTTACATGATATTTGTTATCTTTCTATCACTATGCTTCTATCTTATTCTAACTATCATCTTCTTTCTCACTCGCGCAGGAGGAGTACTTTATTTAAAATCAAGAGAGCAACTAACTAACTAACCCTATCAAAGAAAGACGTGGAAGTAAAGTGTATCCCAGAATCAAGGAACAAACTTCATAAATGAATTTATGCGTTCAACCCGATCCAGAGAGAATCTAGCGCTCCACTCTTTCTAGATTTACTGTCATTAAAAATATTTCCCAACGGTTTTGGTCAAAGAGTCTTCGCCGGAGCTTCCTCAAAGTCGTGCAGGAAATGGACTTTACTGCAAGGCCGAGATCGGCTACGCTTGACTCGATCATTCTTCAACAACCTGCGAAACAAAAGGTAATAGATGCGAAAGAAAAGGCGTATGGCACATACACAATATCCGTTCATTAATCACACATTTAAATCTATTTCATCATTCAAAAACTGTATGTGATATACCAGTCATTTAGGGAGTCAACGGGGTAATAAATGTAGTCAAGTCAACACAATAAGTTGCAGGAATATGCAAATGTTTTGCTATAGGATATCCCCATAAAAGGTTTTAAAAGAGTTTTAAACAACCACGAATAACAAAAGTAAAGGCATTAAAAGTTCATCATAATATCCAAACTATGAGCATATTTTGGGCTCATCATGGCATTTAAAATACTAATAATAAATGAATTAGTAATGTGAATAATAACCTTTGAATAACTTTATAACAAGGCTAATGATAAATGAATTAGTAATATGAATAATTACCTTTGAAGAAGTTTATAACAAGGCCCATATATATTAAGTCAAAACACTATTTAGAAGGTTTTAATGGTTAGTTAAAAATCATATATGAAACAAATAAAAGAGATTTTAAACCATTATTTTGTGTGGTGAATCCTTCCTTATTCATTGACTAATCTTATGACAAGCCTAACTCAACATGATGCCCAACTATGAATTATATTTGTTAGAACTTATTTCTTGGGGTGGATCTAAGTGTAAATCTTATCTCATATGAAACTCTTTCTTGTTAGAAACAAATTACTTTTATATGATTATTTTAAGAGAGAAAGATTTATACTTCATGACCTCTATCATTTTTTATCTAACTTGTTTCTTGACCTAGTCTATTAAGAATTGGGTGACAAACTAGAGGTAGATGAATTGCTATTTTAAGATCCAAATTTTAAGTAAGAATGTGTTTTCCATGAATAACTTCAATCTATAAAATCATTTTTTCTAATGAAACTTTTCTTGATTACAACTTTATTTTCCACCCTATAAATGATTTTATTTACCCTCTTCCTATCCTATTATTTGAAAATAAAACCATGAGATATACCTATTTAAAACTTTAAAAAATATTAAAAATAAAAAGGTTCATCTATATTATATTGAATATGTTTATTTCCTTGCATTCATAATAGATGGATAATCTTAAAAGAAAACTTGTATAGCTCTTAACAAGACATAAGAAAAGGCATCATAAAACTTTTGATTAAAGAACACAAGTAGTCAATAGAATATTAGTATATAGCTCTTGTCGAGACAGTATAGACTGTATCCTAAGACTTCAAAAGAAATTTTGTGATTATGTGGCTTGGTAATCAATGCTATCTCTTGTTGAAAATGAAGGTAATATTGTACCTTAAAACTTTGTAAAACTATGAGACTGAAGATCTAATTAAGTGTTCTTTGTCACAATTCTTTGTGTGTGATTATTCTGTTTAGATCAATTTTACCAATTGTAAAAAGAGACGGAAGATTGTAGAAGAATGATACAAGGAGATAGAAGTGACACAACATATACGTGGAGAAACCCTTTCGGGAAAAAACTCCACCATAATCAATAATGCTTGTATTTTAACCTTAGAACGAGATTACAATAATATTGTATCAATCCTTGATTGATATGCTTCCTTGCCTTCAACAATCCTTCTTCACAACTTGCAATAAACTCTCATTAGAACTCTCATCCAATTGTTGCAATTACAAGTTATCCATGCATTCCATGTGACCAAGCATGAATCCATACATCCCATGCCATGATTCAAACCCTCACACATGCACAAGCTCAACCTGCAAACCTGCAACACTTGCTACAAACTCTCATTCACTTGTTGCAATAAGTTGACAATAAATGAGCATATAAACTCATAAGAGTTATACAATACAAGAGTATAAAGCTCTTCTAAAAAATCTACGCCTAGCTTTGGAAAGTAGAGTTCCATAATGTAATATGAAGTCAAACCAAAGTCTTCCTCAATTTAGATGCCCTAAACTGAACACTTAACTAAACTTTGGTCAAGAAAATATCTTGCAAACTTCACCTCAAAGTTGGTGCCCAAGAATGGGCCTACTTGATTGAGCCTTGTAAATATCTTCTCATGCAAAAGGTGTTAATTGAAAGATGCCAACTTGGGTGCCCAAGGTGGACCCAAGTCAATCTTAGTTAGTTGAAACATATCTATCCACCAATTCATGCAAACATTATGCATGATTGATTATCCCCACTTAGCTGAAAGTATCCACCTGTTATTTTTCATGCAACTGAAATCATTAGTCATGCAACTCAAGTCAACTCAAGTCAACTAGCATTCAACTCAAAATAACTACATGCAACTGAAGATAACTGAACCATAACTAAACTGAACTAAACAAAACTAAATTGAACTAAACTAAACTAAACTAGACTAGACTAGACTGATACTGAACTAAACTCCACTCATGTAAATATTAATTCCTAATTTGTAGGATCAAAACATGCATTACTAAAGTGTTATCAATCCTTCAAACAGTTAACTCAAGCAAGGTGGGTTCCACCTTCCATGTGGGCGCCCCATGTGCTCCTATCTTGTAGGAGCTCTTCTTGGATGTCCCCATATGTTCCTATCATTTAGGAATAATCACAAATATCAATTTATATGTTCATTTCATTTGAATTTAATCTCTTTCTAATCTTAGTGTTGGGGAACACTTTCTAAGAACTTAGGAGATATATGAAATATGTTTAGGATTGCAATTAAATGGCATCCTATTCCCAACATCTCTCCTGAATTCCATCACGTGTTATTGAGGGTCTCAAGTACTTAATGGAGAAGGTGTGTCAGCTCAATTTATTGTCTTTTATGGATATGACAATGCTTGATATTGTCTTGTATGAATTGATTGATAATTAATCCTAGCAATAATCATCAATGGGATTATGTAAAATTGTTTTGAAAAGAGGGTTATGCTTGCACTTTGTATTGTATCTACCAAGTAGGAAAAAGGTGTTGCAATTAGAATGTGAAAGGTTATGCTATTATATATCATTCAAAATCTCCACCTTGATTTTTGACCTCATGATCAAGCTACAGAGTAAATCGGGTTGTGTCAATCAATCTACACCCAAAGCACAAGGAGTATAAAAAGCAGTGAGTGGGAAGACAGGCCATTGTTTACATGCAAAGTAGGACCATGATATCATCCATTCACTATAATTTTGTTATGTGTTTGACATAGCCTAGTAATAGGCATTCGTTCAATAATGAATGTGTAGTGAATAACTTTTTCCTACACCAGATTATTGAATAGGCCAACAAATGTAGCAAGCAATAGTAGAAATGCTAGGTGATTTTTTTGTTTGTTAGATATTTATCAAACTGCCTCAAAGAAATGTGGTCTCACATGATTCTATGATTGCACAATATGGGTTCAATGAAAAAGGGTTTGGAAAACTTTGGGAAAATGTAGATGGTGTGGGTGTCAAGCCAAATTTGTAACCTTTATCAGGATCCTCTATTCTAAAAAAATGGTAGCTTTGAATTTAGTTGACATGTTTGTATCAAATGTTACAGTTGGAAATGCCTCGATCGACATGTTTGCAAAGCATATAAGTTGTTTCATATAATTCATCATAAAATATGATCACATGATAGAGCATATAAAAGATCATATTAAGAGGCCACTAAGTATTTTATAATATTAAATCTTTATTTAACCATGTATCAAGGGGATCCCACAATATTGGTTTACAATTTTTGGCCAAACTAGACATTGAAATAATTTTTTCTAACTAAATATTCACTTTCGGGCACCTCTAGCAGCTAAACCGTGAGGAATTTGAAGATGATGCAAACTAGTGATTTGTGACATTTTGTCTATAGATTCTAAATATATTTTTTTCAAAGTTTTTGGAATCAGATTGCACTTCTTTTTCCATCTCCTTCAAAAACTAGGTTTTTTCAATAAACACCATTTTTAAGGAGTGACACTCACCGTATACAACAACTTTTTTTCCATGAAGGATAAAATTCTATTTTTTTCAAATTTAGATTTGTAACTACCATATCTAGTGCTTCCAATTAGTTTCATAGTGTTTTATTGAATATTTTTTCCTTAATCAGGTTTCAAAGTCAAACCAATTACAATTTAGACATAGGCGGATCATATACAACGTAAATTTTGCTTAATAAAACTAAAAAAATAAATACATATTAAAATTATGTTCATTGGATAGCTCATTCTAAGGACTACCATCATCCAGTTGGGTCTATGAAGTCTCCATTTTCATCCTCAACCTGAGCATCGAAGGGAATTTTTTTTGAGTTTTTTGGTGCCAAAGGGTGAGAAGGTGGCAAAAGGGGGGTTTGAGCGAACCCTTTGCTCATTTTGTTGGGAAATGTGGGACCTAGCATTTAATTGGTTCAGTCAAAGGGGGATTCGCCTTTGGGTTTGCTCGAACCAAAAGTTTGTTCGAACCCCCAAAAACCAAAAATTTTGGCATGGGGTCATTTTTTGCAACTTTTCCTTCCTCGCTCGAATTGTAAACCACTTTTGTGGGTTTACCCATCGAGTGATTATTGATTTTGATTATACGAGAGTAATTTGCATGAAAGCATACAAATCAAATGCCACCGTTAGAGACATGATGCTTGACATAAGAGGCCTTAATCTGTTAGAAATGAGAGACATTTTAGCGAGGGACCAAATTGTAGATACAATTGTTTAAAGTTTTGGCTCATTATTCACAGAAGTCTACAAGAAGACATTAATGATCATATCAAGTATATATGTGAATTGTGAGTGGGATTTAATGATTTAAAGTATATATGCAGAGTAAAGAGGATAGATGTATTTTATAAATTGGAGAATATGTTTGAAGCTTGTAATTAAGGTATGATTAAATTATTTTTATTAGGAGCTTTTATTTTTATTTTTGTATAATAAAGAAAATTAAGAGTTTGAGGATTCATATATATATATATATTTGGAATTGTATTCTATAGTAATAATTTCTATAGGTGAATATGGAGATAATGTGGTGTATCCATGAACTTAATAAAGTAAATTATATTCACATAATTTTGTCATCCTTGAAGTCAATTTTAGTTGTATTTAAAAATGACTTAGGATACATGCATCAATTAATACCTACTTTAGAATATGATTGCAAGGATTTTCAAAAAAATTGAGATATGAATCATAGATAAATCTTTATCTTGACAATCTCTTATAGTTGCATTAAAGGATGTTCTTTCATGTTGTGTTAAATGGTCATTTTGATGTCAACTCAAAAATTTTGAGGTGATGTTAAAGGTGTCAATCTCTTCTCTTATAGAAGTAATTTTTTTAAGGACATAGACCACATTGTTATTAGTTTTCATAATAATCTTTTTCTTTACATGTTAATGAAGGCTTCTCATAGGCACAAAATTGTTTGGGCTCTGATACCAAATGTAATGTCACATTCCCCCTTATAGTTATTAAGTATTAGCAGTGGATTTAATATAACATATAGTAGAGTTAATATAATTTATAATATGCAATATTATCAAAATAAATGTGAATAATTAATGTGGAGTAAAGATGGTGCAAAGCAAAACAAGCTTCGTGAACCAAGCCCTTGGGGGTGAAGGCAAAGAATCGGGGAAAAATAGTGAGTCCACTGAGGAAAAGAACAAAAGCGGCGTCGAGGAAGTGAAAGGATAACAGAAACAATGCTAGAAGGGGATGAAGGTGGGTACGTCGTTGGGTTAGCAACAAGGTTATCATCCTCGATGGGTGACCATTGAAGGCGGAGGAGATGGATGAACAAATTTACCGCAATTTATTGGAAAGAAGGGAGCACGATCACCGGGGATGGTTGTGTTTTGGCACGCAAAGGCGCTGACGCACCTAATTCAGAAAAGCCGGAGAAAGGTTGAGGGCACAAATTAGAAAAATTATGCGTGCGCGATCCGCCACGGGGAACAATTCAAAATTGGAATCGACCATACTTTCGATTCAAAGGGAAAAGATCAAAAGAGGAGGAAAAAAAAGGATAGAAGGCTGAGGGAAAAACCATGGTACGATTGACGATACAGTTGGGAAAAAAGTTGGGATTGAAAGCGACAGAGGAAAATCAAAAGGTTAACAAAAAGGTATTATGCTAATTTGGAAGCCGAAAAAGGAGTGTTGGAAATCGTTGTAGCAGATGAAATTAGGGCGGACTCAAAAATTCTCAAGGACTTCGCATTCATATGTTGATTCATTGGAGGCATGCCGAAAAGAGCCTAAATCAAATGCTAGATCAAAGAAAAATGGGAAACAAAAGTCTTGATAAGGTTCCTGCCATAAGGTTTCTTTCTAGTTGTGTTTGCAAATGAGGAAGCAAAAAAGTGGATCATTAAGGGTGATATGTGGTTCATGAATGAATATCCCCTCTATATGCTACCCTGGAATCAAAACTTTGATCTAGTAAAAATGAGGTTGTATGATCAGCCTGTTTGGATTAGGCTCTACAATCTTCAAATGGAATACTGGGTGGGTGATTGTCTGGAAAAAATTGGTCGATCACTGGGTACCTTAATGGAGATTGACATGAGTATACTAGATGAAGATCTTTACAAATACGCTAGGCTGAAGGTTGCGGAAATTGATACCATTCCAAAGAAAATTTGTCTTCTAGTGGACGGGGTTCACTGGTTCCAGGAAATAGAAGTGGAAGACTCAAAAGTGTTTTGTCTTAATTGCAGCACCCAGGATCACAAAGAATCAGAATGTTCCACTGGAAGGGAAAGGGTTTGGAGGAAAAAATACCCATGGATATGACTTTATCTGCTCACATGCCCTCTTCTGTGGCCCCTAAAATGAAGAAAACTCAAGAGGGGGATGTATCGAACAGTGGGAGGATTGAGGTGCCTCTCAAGAAGACCCCTAAGGCATTTAATGATGGAAACATTCAAGAGGTTTCGCAGCCTAAGTCCCCTGGTCAAGTGAAGAGCCATGATCGGGAGCTCAAAGAGGTTGAGGAGGTCGCCTCCTTGGCAAGTGATGACCTCAATTTGAATGTTGACCCAGATGATGCACTGGATATCATTGAGGACATGTGTATCTCTCAATTGGCCGCAAAGCATCTGTGTGTGGGAAAAATTGGCACATCAAGCAACTCCCGGGGAAGAAAATCCCTCAAGCAACTGAGGGAAGAGGAGGTTGCTGCAAAAAAGTTCCCCAACATTGCTAAATTCTTAAGTACTAAGGGAGGAAGGCCCTCCCTTGGGAAATAATGAAGATAACCACATGGAATATCAGGGGCCTAAAGGTCCTTGACAAGCGATGCCTAGTTAGGCATCATTTGCAGAAAAGTACAAACAATCTCATCTTGTTACAAGAAATTAAGCTCTCAAGGGAAGACAAAATGAAGTTCTTGAAGTATTTTCAACTGTGGAATGGCTATTTTTAGGATTCTTTGGGTTATATGGGTGGCTTGGGTCTAATGTGGAAAGAAGCTACGATATTTGTGGAGGTGATTGGCTCCTCTGCTAATTGGTTGGCCGCAAAGATGTTTGACCTTGGTCTCAACTGTCATTTTGTGATTATCAATATCTATGAACCGATGAAAAAAGAGGAGACGGCCGCTCTTTGGAGTTCGGTGCTTGACTTTGCTCGACCCTTCCTAAGGGATAATTTGATCATTGGTGTGGACTTTAATGCTATCCTGGACTGTCAGAAAAGAGTGGTGGGGCACGAAGAGTCTCTTAGGCATCCATCAACTTTAGATGTTTCAGGGCAGAGGCAAGACTTGTCGACTGCCCAACTAAGAATGGTGTCTTTACTTGGACCAATAAGCGGAAGGACTTCACTGCTATCGCCAAAAGATTAGAAAAATTTCTTGTATCCCCATGGCGGAATGAACTCGGTATGCACGTCCAAGCTGGCATCTTTCATGTGTCAATTTTAGACGACTTCCTAGTGGAATTAGCAATCATTGATTAGCCAAAAATGGTAAAGACAAGTTTTAAATTTTAGAACATGTGGTCGCAGGATAGTAGCCTGATAGATAGGCCTACTTGAAAGTTGGTGGAAGGAAGCCAGAGTGAGGGGATCGATCAGTTTTAAGATTTTCAAAAAACTACAGTTCATCAAACAAAAGCTAAGGATTTGGAATAAGGAGAAATTCCAAAATATATTTGTGGATAAATCCAAGGTGGAAGTCTAGTTGGATGCCCTCAATGAGAAAATAATCAAAGATGGCATGAGGAATGATGAATTCTTCAAAGAGAAAGAACTAAACGCCAAGTTGATTGAGCTCCTCAAAAGGGAGGAAATCTACTGGAGGGACAAATCAAGGGAGATTTGGCTTAGTGAGGGTGATTCAAATTCTAAGTTTTTCCATGCTTCGGTGTTGGCCAGGAGGGAAGCTAACAAGATCAAAGAAATTCAAACTATGAAGCAACACACAACCCATGGTTTGTCTAATGTGGGTACTACGGTGGTCGAATTCTTCATGCACGTACTTGGAGACCAAAGGTCGTAGGTGGTTGGAGGTAGCATCCTAGATGGGATAAGTAAATGGATAAGTGAAGTCAATAATCGTATGCTATGTGGTGCAGTGTCAAAAGAAGAAGTCAAGATCGCTTTTGTTTTAGCTGCATTTGGATAAGGCATCGGGGCCAGATGGATTCATAGATTGGTTTTCCTAGGCATGTTGGAGCATTGTTTGGGATGACCTATGGAAACTTGTGGAATATTTTTGAAGGACCAAGAGATTCATGAGAGATATGACCAACTCAGTGATTGCTTTGGTACCAAAAAAGTAGGATTGCAAGTCCTTTAGCAATTATAGGCCCATTTTGTTATGCAATACAATCTATAAAGTGATTGCTAAAGTGTTGGCAAGTAGTCTCAAAATGGTTCTAGGGAAAGTTATTTTATTAGAACATAATGGTTTTGTTCCAGGTTGAGAAATAATTGATTGCATTTTGCTCCTCTCAGAGGTTGCGCATACACTCAATCAACCAAGGAGGTGTGGATGATAATTAAACTTGATGTCTGCAAGGCATACGATAAGGTCTCTTGGCGCTTCCTCTTGAAGGTTATGGAGAAGTTGGGTTTTGACTCACAATGGTGTGAACTTATAAACTTTTGTGTCTCCACTGTGTGTTTCTTGATTTCGGTAAATGGGACTTTCCATGACTTCTTGGAGGCAACTAATGGTCTTAGACAAGGAAACCCCATCTCGCCATTCTTATTTGTAATCATGGCTAAATCCTTAAGTTGCGCTATCAAAAATAGTTGTCAGAGTTTGGAATGGAAAGGGGTGTGGGTGGCCCCTAATGTGGAACTGATTACACATTCGCAATTTGCAGACGACACTAGCCTGCTTGGAGAGGCAAGCATAAGAGAAGCCAAATGTATCAAAAAGGTGCTAGATGCTTACGAGGAACAACCAAGTCAAAAAATGAATAAGGAGAAATCGTGCATTTACTTCTTGAATACAAGGTTGTCGCTTCAACAAGCCATCTCTTCAATTTTGGGTTTTCAAGCGGGGAAATTGCCAGCAAAATTCTTAGGGGTAAAAATATTTGAAGGCTCGTGCAAAGCCAAGCACCAGGAGGAAGTGGTAGACAAATATAGAAACAAGGCAATGGCGTGGAAGAATAACTAGCTCATTCTAGGTGGGAGAATAACTATGGCTAAGGCAGTTCTATCTGCCATCCTGGTCTACACTATGTCATGCTATGAAGCACCTGCAAAGATAGAAGATGACTTGGATTTTTTTTTTAAGTTCCTATTGAAAGGATCCAAAGATGTAAAGAGGATTTTGCTTATAGGTTGGAAAACAACATGTAGACCAAAAGAGGACGGTGGGGTAGGGTTGCAGAAGATCATACTTCAAAATCTAGCTTTGGGCGCCAAATTGATCTGAAAGATGTACAAGGCCTCTGAAAATCCGTGGTGTCGTATCCTACAACACAAATATCTAGATAATGGGGAGCCTTATAGAATATTAACAATTTCCAATGTTGAAGGTGACTCGATTGTGTGGAAATACATTATGGATTGTAGACCCTTAATTACCTCCCACCTCTCATGGAGAATTGGGGATGGTAGACAAGTGTTGTTTTGGACAGACTCCTGGTACGACCACAAAATTTTGACAGAGATGTTCAATCTAGGGCAATACATGGACAGGCTTCAGGAAGAATACGGGGACAAGGTGGTGGACTATGTGTGTAATGGTGATGAGTTGATAGGTGGTCAAAGTAAATGGAAAGATGTTGGTTCCCTGCCGCTACCGCAAGATTTGAAAGATGCAGTCGCTCGGGATTTAACCAATAGGATAGCCTAGTTGAGTAATAATGAGGATACAATTATTTGGTGTGGAGCGGCGTCAGGGGAGTATTCAGCCAAGCTAGGTTACCATATCCAAATAGCCCATAGCAAAGATAAAATTTGGATGGCGACCCTATGCTGGAAACGTGAAGTGTTGCCCAAAGTTGGTGCCTTCCTTTGGGTGGCCCTTCGTCATCGATGTCTCACAGGAAAAAGATTAAAGAGGATTGCATAGCCACCATCTGCACGCCCGCGCATAAGCAGAGTGCAGCCATCGCGGATCACCGCTTCTCGCCATTCCGGGCGGCCGCCTCCTGCCGTATTTCCGGGATGTACGCGCCTTTGGCCCAGATCGATGCCAACGGTGCTGGATATCACGCAGCACCGTGAACAGCACCAGCCCTGGTTGCGGACTAACTGGCGGCACGCATCATACCAACACGGGCTGGGCGCAAGGTTTACAAGGTGGGATGAGGGAGATCTCGAAGGTTTGGTCTGGACCCTAAGCTCTCAGAGGCCTTGGCTCAAAGAAGTTAAGGTGAACAGAAGGAAGTACGGTAAGATTAAAATAGAAATTAAATTTTGATGGAGTAGCCAAAAGAAATCCTGGGCAGGCTAGTGCTAGGTGCATAATTAGGGATGGTGGTGGGAACTGCGTATGGGCTATGTCAAAGTGTTTGGGAATCTATTCAAATAACATTGTTGAGATGGAGGCTTTAGCACTAGGATTGGGGTTATGCATCCAGAAAGGTATAGAGGCGGTGGAAATTGAAGGCAATTCACAGATTTGCATTCAAGCGATATCCATAGGAAAAATGCCTAACTGAAAATTTGATAATTGGATTGGGTTGATTAAAAAACTTATGGGAAAATTTAATGACTTTTCCCTCACACATGTATATAGGGAAGCGAACAGAGCTGCAAACTTGTTGGCTAATTACGGTGTTGATCAAGGTAATCCAATGTACGTAGATTCCTTTGCAGTTCGATGGTCGGGGTTACAGGAAATCTTAGACCTGGATAGTGTGGGGATTCAAAGTATCTGTCTTGGTATTGCTTAGGGCCCATGATTGGGCGTTGGGATTTGTATTTCGTGTGGTGGCAGTCACTGGCTTGTTGTGGAAGATGTGGTCAGAGATTTTGGCCCAGACTTGGAATATGGAAAGTGGTTATTCATGGGCTATATTAACCCTGGTTTGGTGGGGAAATTTGCTCATCTTGCCTTATGCAAAATCAAAGAGACTAATTGTAGGCAAGTATGGTTCATTCTTTTGGGCTAAGTTGCAGCTGCGTAGATGAAAATCTCTAGGAGCAATGTTGGTGTCTCTTTCCAATCCATCGCTCAGGGGTGCTAGAAGAGATAGCGAATGTGGTAAAAGGTTTGCTCTAGGAGAGGAGGCACTGGTGCGATGGGAAGGTATACGAAGTGGTTATTGGAATGTTGGTTGACATCCTCGGTTCCAGAGAGAGAATGGTGGAGCTCTCTGTGGGGTTCGTGGCAGAGGTGAATACTCAAGTCATGGAAAATGCCACACTAGAACTGGCTACTGATGGTCTGGTTAGCCACCTTAGATTCTTCTTTGAACCTGATGGTGATCAAGAGGATGAAGGTGAGGCTTATGAAATAGAGGCTCTAAGGCTGCGTGTCAAAGTAAGGGTGAATTTTATGGAAAATTCTTGGGAAGTTTACAGAGTAGGAGTTATAAACTCCAACTTGGATGCTTTTGCTAGGTATATGGAATTAGGATTACTATGCCTCAGCGAGCGTAGTATAGCTAAGGCTTTGGATATGGGCAGGAGCCTGGCTATGATCCATCATTATTTGACAATGTGAAGGGCTAGTTGTTTATTTTAGTTTGTGTATGGTTGTATGCATTTTGGCATGCTTTTCCATAAGAAATCATTGTACACGAGCGCTATCCCCTTTGACAGCACTTACTTGTAAAAATAAAATAAAATAAATGTGAATAATTAATGTAAGCTACAAACTTGTGATAATTAAATAATCAACGTAGTAAATGGAATAACACCTCCACATAGATTAATCATATTAACACCAAATCATACAGATAATACTCCCAATATTATTGAATCAATGGTTCTCAATACTTATCTTAAAGTTATGGAACGGTTGCTATCCAACACTTAGAGGAAATTCGACACTCAGAGGAATGGTTATGGACCTAGGTTGTTTTCAGACACAAACACCCCTAGAGGAATCGGTTCTTGCACAAAATCAACCTATCTTTATGACATAAACACAGCCTTGGCCAGGACACTCTTGAATGTACGTTGTACCCCGAGTTGGACACACCCATGTGTGCCCCTTCTTAAATGTTTAAATGCCCACCTAGACCCTAACCTTCTCTCCTTTGTGCCCTTTTTGTTCCTCTTTCCTTTTTCTCTTCTCTACTTGAATGTTCTCCATCTTTTTTTAATGTCTTTTCCATGTCTCACATGAATGATTTATATATCCTTGTAAGGGGTGGTTTCCAAACCATCACACCCTTTCACAAAAGGTTGCCTTTTAATAATTATTTAAATAAATAATTATTTTTCCCCTTTTTAAAGAGTGTTTATGCATATTTTTTATTAATATCTCTTTTTAACCAAAGGATCATTTTATCCTTTATTTTTCTATCTCCCTTTTAATTTTAAGGGGTTATTTCATAACTTTTCTCGGAAAAAAAGTCACATAATAGTCACAATCTTGTTTTATAGAGAAAAAATATATTTAATAGTTGTATAATGTTATTTTGAAGAGTTAACCATATAAAATATATGTTCACACCTAATTTTGAGAGCAATTAAAGCATGTAGTTACTACAATGATGAACAAAACTAATTTTCACTAACATACAAAGTATGTAATTGAGTATAATATTATTTGTGTGTAATAACCCTAATGGCTATTATGAGGGAATTGTTAGGAAAAGGTGTATTGTACACCTTGCACCTTGCATAATGTTATAATGTATTATTTATTTATTTATTTATTATGTGGTGCACCTAGGGAATCTAGGGATATGCGCATCACATGGGTCTAGCATTCTTGGGGAAACTTTATGTGTTGTATGCAACATAAGTTGGGTTGTAAAATGCATTTATTTAATATTGGAAAAAAAGTAATTTAAATAAAGTACCCAATATTAAATGTGGGGTTAATGGTAAATTGTAAGCTCAAGGTATTAGTCACATGGTTTTATGTAATACCACTTGGCAGTTGTGTGGGAGCTTATTTCTATAAAAGCAACCACATGGGTAGTTGTTGAAGGTTGGATAGTTGGCTATTTTGGCCAAGGGGTTGAGGTTAGCTCTTGTTAGCATTTGTGAGGGTTTGAAGCATGGCATGGGATGTGTGGCTATATGTTTGTTCACATGGATTGCTTGGATAGGGCTTGTTGTTTCAAAGGTGTTCATGGAGGACTCTGAAGATGTATTGTAATCTTTATTGTTAAATAATACATGAGTGATAGATGCTTTTGGAAGTTGAGTTTTTCCCTTTTGAGGGTTTTCCCAAGCTATATCTTGTGTCATGTTTGATGGTATGTTGTCTTTTCTTTTACATATGGATTTCAAATACTTGTTTGCATAGATTTCTCTATTTGGGTTATGTGGAAATTATCTTGGGTGGATGCGTATTTCCTTTCATTTGGTATCAGAGCCATGGTTGTGGTTGGATAACCCTAGGTTGAGCAAATCTTGTTTAAGTTTGAATCTATGGCATTGCATGAGAGAATTAAAAACATGGCAAGATATGAGGGTTTTGCAGGTTGTTTATTACAGATTTGAGGGTTTTGGGTTTGTTGTTATGATGGGTTGTTTGCAGATTTGAGGTGTGAAAAATGTTGGCTAAAAAGAGTTTCTTGGTTGTGCATTCAAATGAGGGTTTTACGGGGGAAATGTTGCATATGACCTCCTGAGACAAAATAAATCTCATGGTTGGATTCGGGTTAGACGAGAAACGAAAATTGATATAAAATTTGACCTATTTTAGCCATTATGAAAAAATGAAAAAAAATTGCCCTCCTTGCCCCTATCATATGGTCGTTAATGCATCTGCAAAGAAAAATCATTAAAAATAATAATAATCCTGTCAGGCTTTAAAAAAAATTCCTGTAAAAAATAAAAAAAAATAATAATAGTTTATTCTATTGTCTTTTTTAAAAGTCTAAAAATATTAAAATATATATATTAATTATAGGGGGTCAGTAGACCCCCTGTACCCTATGGGTACCTAGACCCTGCCAAGTGTCCTACCTTGGCGAGAACATCGAGGCTCCTGATGGCCTAA
>VDFB02282739.1:0-28609 GCA_007258455.2 Sequoia sempervirens | reverse complement strand
CTGGAGCAAAAGAAGAACTAAGAGTATCATCATCCCGCTACCACAAGACCTGCAGGATCTAATAAAATCCAGAGGAACAGAGAAGACTTTACAATCCTAGAAGAAACATGATATTTCCCAAAGAATCTCTCCTATCACCCAAGGACGGTGTGTCTCCAAATATGGAGAGAATAGCAAATCCAACGCCTCCGGCTTCAGACAAGAACTAGAAGTCCCATGACTCAAAGTACAAGTAGATCCACAATATCTGCCAGATCCGATATGCAAGTGAGAGGAAAAGGATAATCAGCTTGGCAGTCTCAGCAGTTCCCTATATTGTCCTACACCTAAATGTCAACCTTCTGAAGGAAAAGGGCAAAGCATTTATGGTCAAGATAACTAAACTTCAAAGAAAACAGGTCATTGACACATCACTATCTATCTCCTAAAAAGATTAGAGGCAACAAAACTCAATAACCACGAGGAATATGGTGGCCTGACTGAGCACACAACTAGTGGGAACTACACCTTGACTGACCAGTACAGATCATTCCATCTTTTGACCAATGATGGAGATAGTTAGATTTAACAATATTGCCTTCAATAATCTGTAAGAAATACTCAGTATAGAGAGGCCCAAGTGACCTAGATTTATTGTTTGCAACAGAGGGATATCCAATGAGCATTTGAATATAGGAAAGTGATCAATAAAGATTCTTTGATATTCATTCAGTTAACACAGAGAAGAAAGGGCCTTGGACCACAATATAGTATGCCCAAGATGACCACAACTCCTCCAAGTAAAGAAGCACTAACTGCGGCTTGACAAAAGAGAGAAGATCAAAATCCATCTGTATAGATATATATCTTTCATCTTTTCTTAAACTAAAATGATTAATAACAAGAAGTCCTGTACAGTTTATACTTAATAACGCAAAGCAAGTGATTGGCAAATTATCATTGCCCGGCCAAATACATACTATTAAGCTCGAGTTCACTGCTGGCCACCTCTTAGTATGATGCAGTGCATCCAACTTAAAATTGCATACAAAAAGGAGCAGTGCCACCAAACCTAAACTTATCCTAATGTATTCTCATATGGATTTGGAAAAATAAAGATGATCTTGGATAATGTTCAACTCCAAATACACAATTTCTATCCAATTTCAAGATGGATCAGCCATATCAAAATCAATGAACAAAATATTATATCCTGGAACTTAGTAAACAAATTGAAATTACAGAACAGCAATGAGCGTCTCCTCACATGCACTGTCTAATTTTTAATGTAAAATAAATGATTGACATATAATCAATGCCCAGCAAAAGACAGAATATGATGCACAAGCGTAATGGTGGCCATTGCCCATCATTAATCCCACCATAAACTGCATGCAAAACAAATTCCTGCCATCAAACCTTAGGTTACAACAATTCCTTGCATCTACTTACATGTGTATTCTTATATACAATTGGAAAAAGAGAGGATTTTGGATTCTGCTGAATTCAATGAACACAATTTCTATCTGTGTTCAACAAAGATCCACCATATCAAAATTGATTGATGAAGGAGTTATAACGGAGAAGTTAAGTGAAAAAATTCCACGACAAAAATGAGCATTCACCTCAATGTCAAAACTATAAGGACTTGGTTTTCTTTTGCTTGAGTGCACAACATAAGCCCCAACACCGAAAGATGTACATTCCCATCAACTAGGATAAGGACCAATGGAGGGGAGCTTCCTAAAAAATTTCAATGGTGCTGCTGAAATTTTTTAGGAATATTTTAAAGCTGGTGGTCCCATGAATTTAATAGTGCAGTTCAACTTAGAAGTTTAAGTTTGAAAATTTAAGGAGTGAACTGCAATATTGTGAAAAAAATTAATAAATAAAGATAATTTTTCCTGTTTTTTTGGCAGAAATCTAAAATTTCAGATGATTGACAAGTGGCAGAAAAAATTCCTAATCTGTAGGGACAATTTTTAGCCCCACCCCAATTTCACCTGCTCAAATCTATAGTCCTTTCCTAAAAGGTAGGGGCTGCTATTTTACAGGAAAAGATTCAAATTAATCCTGTAGCATAATTTTTTCTGCTAAAGCATTCCCAGCCTATGCTAAAATTTCTCAGATGATGCTGCTGAGAAAACTTAGGAACTTTTTACAATTAGGTGGTCCTGTGAATTTTATACAAGCAGCTATTTGTAAAAGTTTTAGCTCAGACTTTTTCGGAAGCTGGTGGTCCAATGAATGAATGAATGAAAGATTTTAATGACGTCCACGAGACTAAACAGCCTATGGGACCGAGACACTCAACAACTTAGTTTGTCTCCAGACTCTTCTCCAGATCAGATCTCCTGCTATTAATTTTGACTAGGAGGCTAGCCGTCTGATTTATCTTATCCTCCTCAAGTAACTGCTGCATATTGCCCACATCTGAAATACTTGAGTACTGATTAATGATTAATTTAAAAACTGCAATAGTGCATCCCAACATTATAAATATGTAAGAGAAAAAAGTTCCCTCCAAAAATTTACCAAAAATCCAGTGGGTGCCTAATCATGCCACATGGATATAAATCCCCTACGCTGGTGTGGGAGATTTCCAACTCCACCCCATAGTCTCCCGCTGAAAACCTAAGAAGTAAAAAGTAGGGGTTTCCATTTTTCGGGACAAAATTTCATCTTATCCTGTAGGAGCTTTTTCCTCATATCATGGGACCTGTTACTCCATACTTATAGATCCAGAAGCCCCCTGCATGGCACTGCATCTCAAGTGTCTCTCTTGAAGCCTTCGTAGCTCCCACAAAAGCACAATTAGGTTTTCTGAGTTGCTTTCGTCACTGATATACATTTTTTTCTACAGAAATTGCGTATTATTGCAATGTGCAAATGTATATGCTTTTTGGCAATTTAATAAACCCAAAATTAATTGTGCCTCAACATGTCCAGACGGTCCCAATCATAGTATATATTTAGGGTTGGGTTTTGCTGCAGTCAGCAGACTCAGCACCCTCTTTGTCAAAAATAACTTGTGTTATTTTTGTCTAGATAAGTGATTACTTGCGTTCGAATTAATGTATGCGTACATGCATATCTACTTAACTGGCTGATATCATTATATTAGCGAGTTAACTGGCCGTTTTGGTTCCCACAAAACAAACTTTCATTGACTTAGAGCTACTCGTAAATGGGAGACAAACGAAGGCCCGTCCTTAGTTAACTTGCTACTGGATTAGCAACTTCGATTTTAATGGACTGGCAGCTTTGAACTGGCAGTTGAGCGCAAGTATCTTCTGCAAAGCAAAGGCCACTTGGCAGATGAACAGAAAGAAACAGAAATTTAAATAACCAATGATTGCAATTACGTTTACAGCTGATATTCAGCGAAGGGTGAAATCGGCTAAATGTTAGAGCTGCTCAAAACTTGCTGTAAACAGATCCAATAATCCAACTTATAATATAACGTATTCTGTAAATGCTGTCATGTGCTCATTTACTCCAAATCAGCCGTTGCAAAACAGACGACACTGAAGTCCCAGTTATCACAACGTACATCAAACCCTTCAGGCTTATGCATCGCAGAAGCCGCAACCTTCTCTTCTTTTTCGAAAAAACCCGCCCGTGCAAATTGTCCGTACTTATCCAACAATCATAAATCGTCTAAGTTACTGAGGGGCGAACAAAACCGGACTTCAAAAACAAAATTAGGAGCAGCTAATCCTTATTTCCACTAAAAGAGAAAAACAGTTATATCCTTTACACTTTGAATGTAGAATAGTGGTTAGCTTCAACCAACAGAGCATTTCTCGTGCTCAACGGCATAAAGCTGCTCTTGGTTAACATGTTTCCGCAAAGTAGATCTGCAATAGAACAAATTTACGGCCACGGATCCTAAATAACAACATCAGCTTCTGTTCAAGCTGTTAATTCCTAATTTACACTCACAAACTAACAATGCTACATCCTTTACCCTTTGAATATAAAATGGAGCTTAACTTTATCTAACAGAGCACTTCTCACACCAAACTGCATAAAGCTGGCCTTAGTTTTGTAAAGTTTCTGTCAAAGAATCGCATCATTAACCTTTTAACCACGAAACAAATCAGTAACGAGCATTTCTGGCACAATCTTCAGAGCTGGCTTAAATTTGCATATTTCTATAGAGCAGCCATTAAATAGAAGAGCTTCATAGCCACAGATCCAAAAATACTATCCCATCCTCCAATCGAGCCGTTTCATCCTAATTTACTCTAAATAAAAAAGGCATATCTATCATGTCTTTGAGATGTAAAATAAGCTTAAGCTTTAAGCGAAAAAACGGTGAGCTTTTAAAAAACAGCCCGTCAATGATCAACATTCCCCAATCTGGCCTTCTAACACAAAGAAATGTCTGCTCTTTAGCTGCAAATCACAATGCTTGCGGTCTATTTTACTAAATTAATCCATATTAGGGAAAAACAAAGCAAACGCACCTTAAATATAGCCAGGCCAAGGATCCAGGACCTCTCAGACACTCCCATGACAGCGCCTTCTTCCAACATTACGGCCTCAAAACAACCTGCCTGGAATTCGAACCAGCGCAGAACAACATATTCAACACACCTCAGACCATAAATCCAAATCCGTCTACTTCCACCGGTCCCCTGCAACCAATAACTTTTTCGCTCGCGCGCTATGAATCCGCGCTTACGGCATCAGAACAACATAACAGAGGAAAACAGAACTTGTTCTGAGCGGCCATTAACATCAACTGTCACGCAAGCAGAAATCCTAGCAGGGCCCTCTTCTGCATTGCCTTACAGCTGGACAATAACAAATACGTGCTGAGCCAAACGATAATAATAACAAAAGCGCCCCCTGTGTCTCCTAAGCCTGTGCCTTCCCAGGTTAAGCCAGATTAATATGTTAAAATTATTTATCCACAAAAATAGACTGTTCAAATTATTTTCATGTGGTCATCCGTGTACGTTAATACGGGATTTAAACCAAAATTTATCCTAATAACGAGTCTTCAAATTATTTGTTTTGTTCTCGTCTTTCAAGCTACCCAGTCACGTCGGATTTTTCGCTTAATTTCAATTCCATTTAAATTTTACGAATTTGCCTACAGCCGCACTGCAATCAGATGGCAGAGGACCCCACCACCTGTCAGACGAGTTAAATACCGCGAATAATTCCGTAAAGCTACGCCGTTGGTCCTCCCGTCTGGGCTTCTACGCCCGCGAGGTTCCTGCGTTTTACGAAACGTGCGAGCACGTTATTCCAAGACTTGGCTGCGCTCCCAACGTATATGTCTTAACCGTGGCAGGGGGTCAAGTTAACCCCAGTTATGACGGGTGTTTTAGTTTTAAAATAATGGTGCTTATCGGAGTTGGTAAAGGTGAGTCAAATTGGCTGAGCAGTTCTCAGTGGAATTTTGGCAATATTAATAAAAAAAAAAAGTTAGAAGCGGTTGGGAGGGGGTTTGAATTTCCTGGTTTGTTGGGATTGAGGTGGGGAGGAGAAATCATGGGATGAGTTGTCGATTTCACATTAGCCATTTTTTGTATGTTGAATTTTTGTCCCGCTGCGCTCCCAAGGATTTTTTTTCTTTTTCTTTTTGAGGGGTCGTCGTCAAAGTGTAAATCAAAAGATTTTAATAAGTCCATTCAGGGTCTCACATCTTACGTTATGGTAAAAGTAGCTCAATACTAGGAGTAAAGTGTTCCTTTTAAGCAGTTTTTAAATTTGATTTTTTTTTTGAAATTTTCGGTCTCTTTCTTCCATAAGTATTTTATCGTTCTAGCCTGGGTATGTTTCAAAAAATATTATTATAGACATTTTTAAATTTCTTAGTTCCAATGAATGGTACATGAATTGTACTTGTTTATCTTTTATTGAATTTTGACCATGTATAATATTTTTTATATTTATAAAAAAAATTAAATTATTGTTTATGTAGTTTATCTTTTATTGAATTTTGACTATGTAAAATATTTTTTAAATTATTGTTTATGTAATGATGAGTGTATAAGTAGTGTGTTATATAATTTAACTTTTATGTATTTTTATTTATTTTTATAAATTTATTTTAATTTTAAGATTTATTTTAAGTTAGATGTACAAATATACAAATAGTTGGTTCTAATATATAGTTGTAAAAATGATCTTGAAATTTTTAAATTTAAGTTTAAATTTTGGACTTGATTATTTTGCCTTTATTTAGTTGTTATGTGTTGACTTAAAGTGTGAAACGTTTTACTTGCATCTTTGAAATTGAATGTAAGGACTACCTAATTCATTCTAAGATAGCGAGAGTTATCATTAAAAAATATTTTAGAGCATTTACTACAATCGCATCAAGATTCAAGAATGTTAGCATTACATTATATGTTTGCATCAACATCTAGACATATTGTGTGATTTCATGTTGTCCTTATTTTTGTTTATTGGTGACTTGACATCCTTATTGGGTTTAACACAAGGAAGATATTATCCATGACTCTAGCAAACTCTAGACAAATCTAAAACAATTTTATGCAGTAGGTAATGTTTATTAGAGGATGGTTGAAGAGTTACATCTAATCAACCAACTGTACCCCTTGGTACTCCATTAATACCTCCACCACCTAAGATCACAACTAAAGTATGAAAGAAATATGATGTTATTGATCAAATTCTAAAATGCATCACCTTTGTACACGAAAAGCGTGCAAAGAGCTTTAGAGAAGATACAAGTACAATCTAATTATTCACTATTTCTTTAATGACATCCACTAGGTCTTAACTCAACCATAAAAAAATTATTTAATGGTGTGGATCCTCCACTTGATTCATTTATTAAAGAACATCTACTTTTACACATTGTGGTGAATTTTGGATATATCATTTGACATTAAGCACCTCTTGGTTGATAATGGCTCTAGTTTGAATATATATGATTGGGATTTCTCAAAACATTTGAATATAGATTGACTAGCATGATTATCTCAAATACATTTATCTAAAAACTATTGATAGATATAGTCTCGAACTATTTTATTTACTTGAGACTTATTTTATTTTATTTTAGAACTATTTATTTTATTATGTCTATGTTATTTACTTTATTTTTATCTAAGGGTAATAAATATTATAGACTTTTATGTTACTTTTTAATAGTTTTATTTTTATATTTTCAATTTTAAATATATGCCAAGTGTGTTATGATTTTTATGTGCATGATGCCTCATGTCTTGCTACCATTATAGAACGCCTCTCAGTATAACAAAGTTTAAAAAATTATATCTTACCATTAAGGATTTCAATAATACTAGTACATAATTTACGAGCATTATTTGCTTTCTTATTACAACCAAATCACTTATTATTAACTATCCATTCCATGTGATGTGTAGGAAGCTAGCACATAAAATAATAATAGGTTGTCCATTAATCTATGTCACGGGGGTCATACTTTCTACACTTTATAAAGTTGTAAAGTTTACTTGTAATAACAAACAATGTTGAATAGATATTGATCCCCATCCTTATAGTTGTTAGATGATTAATAATACCTATTTTTTTATTACACAAAATCAATCTACAAAATCAATCTACAAAAGAGACACCTACATAAGAGGAAGCAATGAAAATTTATATTTGACCTAGCAAATTCTAAGAATGATCTAGTTTAATATTTTATCATTTTGATTCTAATGCATCTAAGAAGTCATGATTGCATTAATCTTCCTTAACAGTCCTTTTAGCCTTGTCCATGACAAGGTCATGGGCTCTTTTTGTTGGGAATTCTTCCACATCTTCTTAATCATCTAGGATTATTTTTTCTTCTGCAATATCAACCTCATCCCTAATTTTTTTGACTATTTATAGTAGTGTTACCTGATTTTGCTTCCAGCTAAATTAGGTAACCTATTATTGTGTTTACATTTAAAAAATTAAAAGATACATGTCACTTTCTACTATATTTCATTCATGTGCATAAAGGATATTGTCAAATAGATTGCATTATTCCAATTTTGCAATTGCATAAAATAAGAAAGAGAACCAACATGTATTGCAAATGTAATCTTTATTGATGATCATAAGTGTATAATGTCCCTCACAAGCCAAGGGACTAACTATTCTAATGCTTATGAAGAAAAGACTATACGCTTATAGATAAAAAGAAAGAAATGCACATAAAATGAAAAGGGACCCGTCATTGCCTGGAATGACGAATCCCGTTGGTCTTGTCCTACATCATCTCAGTCTTCCCCACTTATCCTGTTTCCGTTTGACGCTCTCCTTGCTGCTCCTAGGTTCCCTGGATCTGAAAATGAAATGCTGAAATTTCATGCACAAGAACTTACCCATGCATTCATGGAAAATCTTCAAAAACCCTCCAACAGTGCAAACTCTCCATGGCAGCTGGGAGCAAGCAAAATATCCCGCAAAGATACAAAGATTTGCATCAAAAAAATGTGTAGGATCGCAGCCTTAACATTTTGAATGGCTTTCAATGAAGAGAAAAAGCCAGTTTTTGTTCAAGAAAACCATTTACCTCATTTTCCAGTGAAGAATCTCCAAGAATCATTCAGCAAATCGGCCATAAACATCTACAGAGCTCAGAAAGTACACTCATCGAAACCCCATGGCGGCCATAAGAGGAACTCTCCAGAAGTTCGATGGAAAAAATGAGTGACTTTTGTTATTTTTCCATTATTTTGTGTTAGGGTTTGATACCCTAGGAAATGTTGACCACCAAAGGTAATTTTCACCTTTGCTTTTAAAAATTGCAAACACATTTTAATGTTTGTCATGGGCCAAGAAGTAAAGTTTCATGCCTTGGGCTTTTTTACCTTATGTTGCATTTTGAAAACCATGCCTTAGGTTTTTTTTGTCTCCTTGAAGGTTGCCAAGTTTCGCAAAGACTTAGTGTTTTATTTTCAAACTCTTATTACCTTACATAAAAGTCTTCAAGACTTATGTAGTGCATTAGGCCAAGACTTGTCTCCTAATTACATGAATTCAAGTGTTATGACATTTTAGTTAATTGATGTTAAGTGTAACTCACTTAATGATAAATAATATTTCAAAATGCAAGGCAATGATGAGTAATGCCTTAGGGTAATTTGAGTTGGGTGATGTTTTGCAAGCCTTAAGGAATGGTTGGGGGTTTCTTATTATTTTGCATTTATTTAGATTGTAAAACATTATTTAAGTGATTTACAAATCACTTTATTTTGATGTTATCTCATAATGCAAAATGTTGATGTAATTCAAGGAATGGTGGGGCCTATTATTCTACATTCTCATTATGAAATGTAAAATAATTTGGCTAAGTGATGTTATTATAAGTCACTCAATCAAATTATTATATTATTATGCCTTTGCAAAAAGCACCAAAAGTGTGGGTCAAACAAGTTGAAAACATGTGTGAGCAAAAGTGATGATTGACCAACATGTGAAAAGTGTGAAAGTCATCTTTGGCTAGGTTTTTGGAGGAAATGGGACCATTTTGGAGGCATTTTTGTCATGCTTTTCCAGTTGGTCAAGTCATGGCTTGAATTTTTTGCATTTTGATGACCTTTTGGAGGAGCTTTAGAAGGTTCTTTTTTGGCCTTTAAGCTACATCTGACCCAGAGGTTCTAGAAGGACTTGTGTGGGCAATTGGTTTCAAAATTGCTTAAGTATCTTCAAACTTGAGGTCTTGGGAGTTCTTTCTTTCTTTCTGCAGGCATTGTAGCTTATCTTGGAGCTTTTTCAAGTAGGAGACTACATTGTGACTTAGTATCAGACATATACAGTAGTATGTAAAACAATTTTCATTAATGAAATTCAATGTTTTACCTTCTTAGAAGCTACTTTATTGAGTGCAGTGTGGTGATTGATGAATGTTCTTGTGAGTTTTGGTAACTCCTTCAATGCTTGTCTCATTTTAGCACATTTAGGTAGAATAAATATATATTTATGCAGGTTGTAAGCTATGTGGTGGGTCAAATAACCATTTTAGTTGTGAAACAATTCCTTTCCTTCAAAAGTGTTAAGAGAACCAAGCCTCCTTGCAAAACACTTATGCATTAATATATTAAAATATTTGATTTGTATCAAGTTAAGCTAAGCTTTTGATGAAATTGTGTGTTAAAGCAGTTGTATAAGTTCTAGGAAATAACATTAGGTGCATCACCATAAGGTTTTAGTTTTTTTTCCATGTTTCTTTCTCCCCTTTTCCTAGCAAGCAGTAGTTTAGGTGACATCAAAAGGGGAGCCAGCCCATAATCTGGAGGTGTACTTTCATGATAGGATACCCACAGCCTTAAAGTAGTCCCATGTTGCTCCAAATTTGTTGAGTTGTTTCACAACTTGGCAGAGGGTGCAAATTTGGATAGTTAACAAGTAGGTCATAATATGTTTTTATGTTGTGTGAATGAGATCAACGAGCAATCTAGTCCTCCCACCCATCTTGGCCCCACATTGGCCTAAGTATTTTTTTGAAACCCAAAATAATCTAATCTTATAATACACAATAACTTTGGTTTTATAAGTATATGTTTACACATGCCAACATATAGATGAGAAAGTGTATGATCCTTTGTTTCTAATTCAACTTGGTGTTTGGTTATGGGGTGGAGTCAGATGAGTCGACCAAAGAACCACTACCATCTAAACCACCTTTTGCTACTTTCCTATGGTATTTTTTCATACTATTTATTTATTATCCTAGCATTGTTTCTCTAATTGATCTTCCTATATCAAGCAAGTTTCCCCTTTTTCCTCCTTTATCTTTTTGCATCTATCTTTTCCTAATTAATATTATTTAGGGGCTTTTATTTTGGTATTCTCATTTTCACTTTCACCACCTCACTATATTTAGCCCTAGAAAATCCTCTCTTTTTTTAATTCCTATCCATTCTTATAATATTATTATACTATAGAATAATTGAATTGAATCACTTATAGGGTCACTACGTGATCCATATTTTTCTTATTCTCTCTGTACATTATTTGGAAAAGTATACAGATTCACCATAGTTAAATCATGCATCCTCGTATCTTCTTCTTTGGCCTTGACCCTTTCCCCTACCATGTCCTATTTTGTTGTTCTTATTCTAGTTTCTATTTCTACCTTTTGAATAGTCATCTTGGTAACTAGTGGAGGGTCATTCATCTTGGATCTAAGGTACTTCTTGTTGGACTTTACTGATAATTTGTGATTTTCTCCTCATTGAAATTATCTATATCCATGATCATGAGCTTTGAAAAGTGTGTCTAGCACTCCTCTTTCTTTTGTTTACCCTCTGTAAATAAGCACATTATTTTTGCCCCTATAGCTACACTATGGTTCATGCTCTTCTCTTAGCCAAATTGATAACAAATAATATACATTGATCTCATTTGCATCCCATTCTTGACATATTCCATGAAAAATGACTCTTCAACCTTTTAGGGCATTCTAAAAAATCTACTATCCATGCCAAAAATCTTCTCTTACCTTCCAACACTTGACATTCATTCCTTAAACGACCATTATTTGAGCAATTGGTACATAAATTTTTCTTAATACAAATGGGATGTTATACCTTGTGGTGATTATCTCCCTTTGCTAAAATTTCTTGTTTTATTTTCAATTGTTGTAAGTCTAATTTCAAATTTTATGTTACACCCCATGTGCTATTACCTATTTCCTATTACCTTGTTTGGTAAATTGCTTCAATAAATGTGAATGTGTTTTATTTATGAATTTTGATGGAAATATGTTGAATGAAAGTTTAATTCAATTAAATGCTTTATGATTCAATATATGAAATATATAATGTGAATATGACATGTATGAGAGGTATATGAATGCATTGATTTGACTAACTGCTGCTATGATGAACTAAGTTGAATGCAAGAAAAAGTTCAAGCCTCTAGAAGAGAGGGGAAGTATCACTCAGGAGAACTTGGTCTAGTAACCTCTAATTCATTCTTACTGAGCATTCACACACTCACGCCCTAGTTGGTCTTAGTTGAGTCAAGCCATATGGGTAGATGGTAAGTGATTTTCGGTCTAATTGTGTGTGTTTATATTGATTTGCGATCTTGTTTATGAATGTTTAGAATGAGGTATTCGACGAGTCATGATGATAAGTGAAAATCCTTCCTTGTGTGTTTGTGGTTATGCTGATGAATTATATGCATAAAATGTATATATATGCATATATGTGTGTATGTGGTAAACTCATACATATGAGTGAATGTGTACATGAGTATACGTAGGTGACGTTCCTACACATGCTCATGGACGAATTTCCCATATGCATGGGAATACCAATTGGACTAAGGTGACATATATATATATAGTGTGTGTGTGTGTGTGTATCTATGTATGTGTGTGTGTATACATTCTATGTATATATGCCAATTGACGGAATCGTGCGTATGAGTGTTTTTATAAAGATATTGAAATAATATTGTGTATATGTATATGTGGAATATATGTGTGTGTATGTTAATTAATATAATAACATATATGTATATATGTATATAATCATATATATACCTAATATTATTCTTTATATTTATATATATATGTTTATTAATTAAATGTATTTGATTAACTTTGTGAAATGAATATATATGAATATATACAGTTATATATGTCTATATATATATATATATACATATATATATATATATGATATATATATACACATATATATATTGTATATATATACATATATATATATATGATATATATATACACATATATATTGTATATATATACATATATATATTGTATATATAAATAAAAGTATTATGTTAATCTTAAATGAAGTGCTAGAAAAGAATAAAGTGCATAGATAGCGCAACCTTTAACGAAATACCACCCAAGGCATAAAGATGTAAGACCAAGTCAAAACCAATGAAGAAAGCACATATGAGATGAACATTGTTGTGTAAGCATTAGAAGGGAAGTATATACTACATTAAATGCCTTTGGAATATGTCAAAGTCGTGCTATGATTGTGGTGCCAAGCATAAAGAGGTGGCACCATATTTGCTAGTGTTTGTAATGTAAAAGAAGTCTTTGAGACTTAGTCAAGTGCAAACTTGGCATCATTTTGTAAAGGAATTTGAATTAGGAAACTTGTTTTAAGCTTGTTGTCCCATATATCAAGTCGAATTAGCCATTTAAATGGTAAGGAATTTGATGTGTTGCAAACCTGTGAGTGATTTGTTGCATGAGGATGAAAGGTGGCAGAAATACTTACTTGTTTGTAGCCTTTGGTTGCTCACAAATAAGTATAAATAGAGGTGCTCATTCTATCAAATGCATCACTTGTCAATTTGATTTCTTAGTGTTATTCTACTATAAATTTAGTGCAAAGTGAGTTGAGAGATTGTGAGATTGAGAGTTGTATTGTTGAATTCATTTGTTTTGTTGAGAGATTTAGAGTGAAGCTAGTAGAGGTATTTGGTTAGTTCATAGTGGAAGTTGCAAACAAACTTGAGGAGAAGATTATTCAGTTGGGAGCTAAAAAAAAGGCATGTTGATTTCTACCTCTTTGTTATTATGTTGGAAAGATTATTTATTTTATTGTCATGAAGAAAGATTATCTTTTACTTGTGTGAGATGTTTGGATATGCTTGCATATCACTTGGTTGTTTCTTATTTTGTGAAACCTTACTTTTGGTATTTACTCTCATAGATATATATATATACAATGATTGTATTATATGAATAAACATACTATTCATACTATACATAGATTGTTAGTGTACTTTATGAAATATAGTAATATTCTAGGTGTGTAGCATAAGATAGAGTTATTGAGATACTTGATTTCTATGTCAGTTAATGTGAATCAAAGGGAAGGTTATGCCTAGGGTTAGGATAATCCATGAGAAAGGGAATAACCTAGAATAGAATAGAATACTAATGGTCAAAATACAAATCAGGCAATTGTAGTGGTGAATATAGATGACCCTCACTCGAAGTACTAGGTGTTGAATCTTTGGCCAAAGTAGTGTAGGTAGCCATTTTCTACACTATCAATTCACTATGATCCAAATACATAATAGGCTGAGAATATCGTAGAATTAGAAGTTGACTTTATGGTAAGCTCTAGACATGTAGGACACATCACTATGATCGAAAAGGCTATTTGAAGGATGAGGTTACCAAACCAATCTCTTCATCAAAGGGAGGGCCATCTTACTAAGTTTGGTAGATGTGCAGGGGACCATAGTTAGTCCATGGTTGGAAGAAAAGTTCTTGAGTGATGCTTCTCCTCATGCAGTTGGTGGCCAAGATTTGTGAGGACATTTTGGACCATCTTTATTTCTAGATCATGTGAGATTGTTCAAACTATATATGTATTGTGTGTCCATCTTTATGGAAATTGTAAAGTGAAACATTATCTTGAATATATTCATGTAAAGTTAAATCATACTTATATTATTGGAATGATTCTTTGATTATGCAATGGAAAAGTTTGGATAAAGTTATATTTCAAATGATGCATTTATTATTGAATAGAAATGGATTGTTTTGTTGCTCTGCATTATATGCATAGATAATTACATGTGGGTAAAACCTAGTAGATTTACTAGGGAGAATAATGGACATGTTACATTTTATATTTCTTCACTTTCATTTTTCTCATTCTAGCTTCTTTGAGTTTGGGCTTCAGTCCTTCAACATAACTCTACCACTTATGTTTAGGTGGTTAAACTTTTTTTATTTAGGGATGGCTCGATCCCATGCAAAATACTAGACACAAACCATTCTAATCTTTCGTTTTAAGTTAGTGGTTTCTCCCATGTCCTTACCACTCTCTTAAATCATAGATCAATCTCTTATAATTTTTCCCTTTGAATAATTTATCTCATTTTATTAACACTCTCTATTGGTATCTTTAGATATCATAATTTTTTTAGGAATCCTTCTTTCAATTATGCTCATTCTTTGTTGTGTTGAGGTCAAGTTCTTTCATGTACCAAATTAAGTGGTTCAACCCTTGGGGTGCTAATAAAATTATAAATCAAATTTTTATTATCCCTAATTCCACTTCTTATCCATATAGCCTCAAAGATAAATATATGTTCAATGGCCTTCAATGGCCTCCTTGGCATCCTTATCAAGGATAGGTGATCCGATCTAGTTCTATTCCATTGTTAAAGTGATATGTGCATTTGATTTGTCATTATTTAATGAGGGTTCCCCTTCACTCTTTCTTCTACCTTCCTTATTTTCCCATAACTCATTAGGTCCCTTATCCTTTACATTCTTGGTGCTCTTGTCACACTTTACAACCTCCTATTATTTCACCAACTTTGTCACTTTGTTTTTATCTCTATAACTCAATTTAAAATAATTTTTTTCTTAGAACTTCTTCATACAATAACACACTCTCTCATCATCACATCTTCCTTTGTATAGAAGGTTCTACTAAATATATCTTCAGGACAAGCTCTTCTTGCTTTAGATGGAGTAGGGGTGACTATTGGTTCAAGGGGTTCACCTCTTCATATGATATTTTCAAGTTAGGAGATGCAACTTACAATAATTCATCATTAGTTTATATTTTATTAAATAATGTATATTTCTAACACCCCTCTTTTAATGCTTCTATGGTATTGATGACAAGTTCATTAATATTTAAATTTTTATTTCCATCCATATTTCCTTTACTTTTCTTCCTTTCTTGCAATCCCAAAGTTTTCAACACTTCTTTTTGCATACACACACTTCTATTCACAATATAATCTAGATACTTTGCACTAAATTCTAGAGGTTTTATTTTATAAATTGAGGTTATTTTCCATTATGACCTTATTTTTAATATTGCATTCATAATATGGTTTTTGAGTAAAAAATCTAATTGGTCAAGCACCTTGCTTCTAAGCCTTAACCGAGCACTCCTACTTCTAAGCCATCCCCTAAGTGACTTAATTGATTCATCATATTATTTGATTTTTCCTATCATCATTTTCATATTCTCTTCATCTTTATTGGTATGGTTAATTGACTACTTGGATGTGTCTTGTTATTAAGTGATGATTTAACTATTTTCCCCTCTAATTTTTTTATCTTCCAAACTCTTAACATCAACCCTCCTAGCATGATCTAGCAAGGCTTCCCAGCGTTTTTTCTACCCTTTATGTAGTATCTCTATAGTATTTATTGACTTTGTTTCAACCTTCTTTCCTCCTCCATGTTCAATTCAATAATCTTCTTAATTTCTTCCATCATTTCTCCCAGAATTTTACTATCTCCTTTAGCTATAAGTGTTTTTTATTAGATGTTACACTAGTCATTTGAATCCATCTTTAATGGATCAAATTTGAACCTACCTCAACAATCAAATGTTTTCAAGATCATTTTTAGGATCCCCCCATTCCATTTGTCACCCTAGGTGCCTAACCCCTCAACCAAGGGTCAGGATCTAGTGTGTTATACTACACAACATCAAAATAACTTTTGTTTTACTATAAATAATTTTCTTCGAAAGTTATCACTACAAAAATTATCTCATTATTTGGTCCTCTCCATACCACCAACTAATAGGGTCTTAACAAAACCAAATATTAACAAGAAAATATAGTAATATATATGAGTTATTTCTATGAGTATTGTACTTTACCATAGTGTACGGATAAGGAAGATAATATGAACATGCATAATGGATTATATATTAGTGTGGTAGGATGTTGAATACTTAAAATAAAAAAAAACATAACTCATGCACTATTCATATGTATATCAAATCCCAATAATCATCATATACTCATTATCTCAAAATGCAATATATAACCATCAATTCTATGTGCATGCTTATCTCTCGTACAATAATCTCTTATATGTATTGCAATCTCCAATATCTTATACTCTTCTCTCTCAAACACATGTATTCACCTTACCATTATCATAGCCATATATCTTCTATCTTCTCCTTGTGGTATTATAACTTCTATATATGTGTGATATATATGTGTTCATGAATATATACAGGGGCATGTCCCTTTTTTACATTTTTTTATTGGTATGCCTCTCTACAATGTCACATATCAATTGTAGATGTGCAATATTATTATTTTCTTGGCTTGTGATGACTTTAATTGGCTATATCTTGCTTGAGGATGTGTTTTGTTTATATGATCTTTGGGAACACTTGTGGGTTTGAACCATTGGCTTCTATTAGTCTACACTTTTAGGTTTTCAACCTAATAGGAGTGGTACAAATATATCTCATGAACACTAAGACATGGTTGTTGGAGTTGGTTATTGAACTCCACACCTCCTATATATCACTTGCAACCAAAACACATATCACATGGAGAGAAAAAGTAGATAGTGTGCTATGCAACATCGAGAATTAAATTGATCTAAAATGGCTCCATGATCAAGATTTTATATTGAATGAACAATTATTAGATTGGATGATTATAGTGATCAATAATGAATCCTTATAAAAGGAAAAATAAGAAAAGAAAATCAACCTTACTTGAAACCTTAGGTGACGATTAAATTAGATCACGACAGATGTCCTCATCCTATGCTACAAGACAAAAAATCACATAACTTAAAAATATACAAACACTCCTAAGTTTATCTTAAGTGTAATAAAGTTAAAAGAGGACCTAATTAATTAATTAATTAGGTAATTACCTATTTTACTCTAACAATGGCATATAAGCCTTTTCCCTAAAACTCTATGCAATCATTTTTTGATATAATATTAAAAGGCATAGGATCCAATCCCACTCTGTACCAAGAAAATATATGTATGCTAGTTTTCCACTCTATTTTTCTATCACTTTAACTACCTATGTCTTAAATATATGAATAAAGCATATAGTTTGACTATTTTGGTGCTTTCACTGACCCTATACACAATCTAACACTCATGCATGTATTTCCTTATCTATGACCCTTTTGACCCAATTTCCAACAATTTGTTCACCTTGGGCATGGTCACAATTTGAAAATATCAATCATATTCCTTAAACATAATTATTATTGCAATTTTATCCCCCAGACATGCTTGTAATTTTATCCCTTAAACATGTTTGTGATTATGATTGTGCCCCCTATCTACATGATCATAATTGTGATCGTGTCCCCTAAACATGATCACAATTATGATCTTGACCCCTAGACACAATCATTAGCACAATCTTGTCCCTTGATTTGCTAAATTCCAAAATTTTGCATTCCAAGGCCAACATTTCTAAGATCTAACCAATAACAAATAATGCAGGTATCAAAAATTCAAAATTTATGTACATAGAGTTAAGTATTTATAGACATAGTTCTAGACCATTTGTATATGATAACACATCATTGGATAGCACTGGAAAAGCATAAAATTTCCTTTAATATTGTAAGTACATTAGTAAAGATCTCTATCATACATTAAGAATAACATCTCTCTACAAGCAATTAACTTATATTTGTTGTATCACTCCAAGGATACTCTTTGGTACAATCACACATTGGCTCACATAAACAAATCAACAATCAAATTAATACCATTCATTAACATCCATATATTGGTATTAACTACAACCCACTTATCTCTCTTTAATCTCTACTATTAACTCAATCTTGGGGATTGACCAAGGCACAAGGAAGTCTAACACTTCAATCCTTGAATAACAAACTCTATGTATAATGCTCTTTAGTACCACCTTTATTTTCCTTGCTTTGGATATTATTAGGTAAACAAGTATTGTGAGTACTAAGGATCCATTTCCATAAGTAATAAGATCAAAGAGATCAAACAAGATTGTGCCACTGGGAAGACATGATCACTACCATGATTCTATCCCACACACTCAAATTCCCAAATTTTAATCAACTTGGCCTTCTACTCTATAATTTAATTCCATCTCATATATCAATCCTTTATCACAACATATCATCAAATAAAGCTTATAAAGAAAGTAGGAGGTATTTTTCACCACGTGTCAAATTATGATATTACTATCGGGATTCAACCGTGTAGTTTTTTGAGTCAAACTCATTAACCCTAATCATTATTATTTTAATTTTAGCACATATTTAGTTCAATCTCAATCAATTTAGAGAAGTTAATTTATCAAACTTAACTCTTTATATTAATCTAAATCTTAGTTTATATATTTAATCCTTATTTCAATGGGTACCTCTAGTTATAATGTCCTTATCTTGCTTTGGATATGTCTCCCTTGAGGATTGTTGGTCAACCTCCCAATCAACTATAAACTAATGATGGTGCTCTTACAAGTTGGAAGCCTACCTTAAAAGATTAAAATAATCTTTAATGCACAAAAACCAGATAACTATAACACACCTCCCACCACTATATCAATGACTCTTCACACCAACTATATTATTCTATATAAATATATTATTAAGACTTCCTCTCACATAAACTATAAAATGACTTTTTCAACCATTTAAAACTAATATACTTTTAAAAACTTTATAGAATTAATATAAATTACATTGTTTTAATTAAAAACATTTTTTAGTGGTCAACCATATAAACCATGTTTCTATTATCATCATTTTAAATCATATATCTTAAAATTAATAGTATAAAAGTATTCCAAAGTGATAATCTATTTTGAATGGAACTTAGGTATACTTTATATGTTGTTGTCCTATTCTACCTAGTAGGTTTTTCCACAAGGGAAAGAAAGGCACTTTTTTAAAAGATGGGTAAGCATTTGGAAGAGTAGATGACCAACTTCGTTTATTCCTACAATGTTTTTGAGCAAGGAGATAATGTTGTTATTCTTCATTAAATATTTGGGAGGATAGTAAGGATTTGTTAAGTGGAGATTTTTTTTATTTTTATTTTTTTCTAGACTGGAGGAATTATGTTGGGTATCGTCCCCCTATAAACTAGGGGATTTGGGGGGAGACTAGACCTCATGACCTCTTACCTACAACACGATGTTTTAACCAATCGAACTAGGCCCCCGCCCCTTAAGTGGAGATTTTTTAAAACTAATAAAATTATATATATATTTTTAATTTGTTAAAATTATATATATATATATATATATTTTTTTTAAAAAATTAATGTGGGATGGGTGGGCCCCTCCCCGGCCTCTCCTTTGACACCTAAACCCGAGGGTGTGAGATGGCTACGCGTTGGAGGGAGAGGATGCTGAGGTGACATATCCATGTCATTCTCGGGCTTGAGTTCGCAGTAGGAATGTTGGCCACCTTAATGTGGGCGGCTCATACGAAGTAGAGCATTTATGTTTGTCAGTTGGCAAGTTGGGCTTAATTTAAGTCTGTCATTTGGCGACACGTTGTTTACGGAAACCCTCGACAAGACTTCTGTGCAGACGGGTGGCGTCTCACTTCACTTGAAGTGATTATTGTTAATGGTGCTGGGACTGCGGCCGTAGCACTTCTTCATTGCGAGGATGTGAACTCCGTCCTACCATATCTTTGGCATATGTGCGATGGCCAAGCGGATTCTCTCGGGCCTAAATTTGGATCCTTTATATTCATTTTGGTGCTTGGCTTTCGCATTTTGGTTTTGTTTTTCTATGTTGCAGGGTGTAGCTGCTGTCATGGAGGGGTCGAAAAAATCTAAGTTCACCATTCATATCTCCTTGGATGGTCTGGAATGCTTCGGTGTGGACACGCCGGTTTCTTTGGTCGCTACGGAACGTCAAATTGCTTTTAGGGAGATCTCAGACCAAAGGCTGAAATGAATTCTGATTGAGGATGATCCTGTTTTACTGGTTGTAGTTAAAATGGTCCTGGGTAATGATCACTTGGGTCGAAAAGAATATGCCAGAGACAATGCTCACATTTCCTCGCATTTTTTAGCAGTCTTATTGGACCTGGAAACCCCAAAGAAGGTGGCGCGGGAACTAATGGAGCGTTTGTTCCGTGCGGATTTACTCGGAGGCTTGGAAGACACTTTGAAGGCGGCCCTTCTGGGCAAAGGTATTCCGCGCCCGGCTGATTTGCCTCTCTTATGGCATTCGGAGGAAGCGGTTAAGGTGTATCCCTTCCTCCTTGATCTTAAAGGGCCAGCTTTGTCTCGCCATCGGAAGCTCGCGGACGTGGCGGTGGAGTTCCTTAAGCGCAAATTAAGTTTGGTGCCGTCGGAGGGTTTGGACTGGTTGGAAGGTTTTATTAGCTTTGCGGAGGTCAATGGTTTCCTGTAAGGTGTATCAGTGTTATAAATCTCTGTCGATCGTTTTCTGTAATATTTGGTTTTTTGGAAGCTCGCTCTTATGGGGGGTGGTTCGGTCTGTTAATCCCCGTTTCTGTTTATGTTTTTTGGACTGTTACATGCTTGGGCTTGGGGTTCTTGCTTTTGAATTGGTGGTTGGGTGGCCTTCTAGCCCACTGGTGATGGTGGCTGGTTTTCCTGCGTTGCAGACGCTTGTAAGCTTTTTCCTTTTTAATATAATACTTCTATCGTGCGTATCAAAAAAAAAAATTGTTAAAATTAATAATTTATTAATAATTTGAGGGGTAAAATTAGTTGTAGGATGATTTTGAGAAAGGATATAATGTTGATCTTGTTGGTTAAATATTTGTGGAGAATAATAAGGATTAGGTGGAGAGTCCATAATTTGGAGGTGGAAGATCTCCTAAAACTAATATAATTATAATAATTTATTTTTAATTGATTAAAATTAACAATTTGATAACTATTTGTTTTATAAAACAATAACTTATTTTTGTATAATAATTTATTTTTTTTAAATATCAAATTCATTTTATTTTTAACTTTATAATTTAACTTTAAAACATAATCCCATAACACCTAATTAAAATATAATTTAACTTTAAAACATAATCCCATAATACCTAATTAAAAAATTTAACTATATACTTTTAACTTTTTAACTCTTTATTTTTTAATTAAGAAAGATCTTTTGGTCATCGAATACCAAATAAAGGAAATAATGATTTTCGTACACTACCTAATATATGTGAGACAATCCCAAGCACGAAATGAAAGGAATGTGAAGGTACATATTTTAATTATGTTATTGATTGAAGGGTCCCAAATACAATCGACCAACTTAATAATTGTCTCCATTGGTAGAAGGTTTCCAAAGGTTTCCAAACAAAGGATCCAATATTCTTTAGGGAGTGAAGTGAAAATTAATTAAGGTTTAGTATGGCTATTTTATATTTGTTTAACATTAGCAAAGGAAAAATTTATGATATTTTTTTATTTTTTATTGGATTTTGTTGGGTTGGGTTATAAATATATTATATTTGTTATATATATGTGATATTTTTTAATTTATATTTTGTTATAAATATATTATCTATAATACTAATGTAAAAAATATATTATATTTGTGGGAGGTTGGGTAGGCAACTTTCCACATCCATCATGGAAAGTTTGATCTTAGGGTGTGATTGGCTTTGGTTGGCTTGTGTGGATGCCACATCAATCGAGCATGGGCATAGGTGAGTATTACGGGTCATCATTATCCCACGTCACCTTCGTATGTCCAAATAATGATAAAGCATGTTTGAAGTTACGACCGATTAGGTTATGTTGATACAAGTCTTTTCACTGGCTCATGTCTCTAACTCATTGCGGGGTGGTTTGCACAATTATGTACAGTGTAATAATAGAGGGCAAGATTTGGGTGTATCTTGCATTTATAAACTTCACAAAGGTGGCAACGTGCGGTAAATACCAATTCTTTCCCTTACTCTCTTTCTTGTCTCTGGTTTTTTATAATTGCAAATGGCGGAAAGGTCAAAATTCGTTGTGAAGATGTCCTCAGAAGCACTCATGTGTCTTGGCGCAGACACCCCAATTCACCTTGATTGCAAGGTTTGGTAATTGGCTTTTCGTGAGGTTTCAGACCAGTGTTTGAAGCGGATTTTTCTCAACATTGACCACCTCATTGTGGTAGCAGTGAAAATGGTGTTAGGGAAGGGCCATTTGGAGAACCGTGAGACATTTTGTGTTAACACCCACATCGTGTCATGGTTTTTGGCTTCTTTGTTAGACATCGTCATGGCTAAAGTGGAGGCAAAGGCCTTGGTGCACAAACTCTTCAAGGAGGACTTGTTGGTTGGACTTGAGGATATTTTATTTGTAGTGATTCTTGGTTCTGGCCCTCCTAACCCATGCGACTTGGCTCTACTGAAGGTTCCTGGTGAAGTCATCAAATACTATCCTTTTTTGCTAGACCTAAAGGGGATGGCTCTAGTTAGACACATGCAATTAGCGGCCTACAATGCAAACTACCTAAATAAGGCGCTGTATCTGGAGCCCGTGAGCGATTTTGACTGGATCCCAAAGTTTGACGCCTTTGCCAAGGCAAATGGGTTTCTATAAGCAACTTGGGCAGTCTAGTTGGATCTCTTATGCATATATGTAAATGTTAAGTCCACGGTCAATAGGTATATAGTTCTCCTGTTTTAGTGTATTGTCTGGTTTGTAGTGCTCTTTGGGTCTACAATTTTGTATTCCCAAGTGGAAGGTTGGGGTTGTTGGTGTGTCTCAAGTGGATGGTTGGGGGTTTTTGTTTTGGCTTCCTGCTGTGCAAACGCTTGTATCTTTTTGAACATCAATATATACTATCCTTATGTACTGAAAATATATATTATATATTTAAATTATAAATTAATTATTGTTATTAATATTTGTATAAAAATAAAAATAAATTTAAATTTATAGAATATATTAAGTACATAAGTGTTATGATTTTGAATTGAAATTTTTATTACAGAGGATTTTTAAAGGTAGTAATATATAAATATTATGGTGAAATTAGTATATTTATGTCATTTTATTTTACTTTATATTTATTTGATGGGAATGTTTTATTGCAATTATATATCAACAAGAGACGCATTTGCGTCAAATTCTTCCCATTGTGGGGTGTGCTTGGTTGTTTTAAACATTTAGTTAAAAGAAGTAGCTAGGGGTGTAATGTGATTGTTTGTTGTTGTATAATGTTCTTATTATAGTTGATTAATGTTACAAAAATTAAAAAAAATATTCATGTGGGGTGTGTTTGTTGTTTTAAGCATTTAGTTAATAGAAGTAGCTAGGGGTGTAATGTGATTGTTTGTTGTTGTATAATGTTATTAGTATAGTTGATTAATGTTGCAAAAATGAAAAATAAATATTCATATGGGCGTGCTTGGTTGTTTTAAACATTTAGTTAATAGAAGTAGGTAGGGGTATAATGTGATTGTTTGTTGTTGTATAATGTTATTATTATAATTGATTAATGTTACAAAAATTTAAAAAAATATTCATGTGGGGTCTATTTGCTATTATAAACATTTAGTTAATAGAAGTAGCTAGGGGTGTAATGTGATTGTTTGTTGTTGTATAATGTTATTAGAATAGTTGATTAATGTTGGAAAAATAAAAAATAAAAATCATATGGGTGTGCTTGGTTTTTTTAAACATTTAGTTAATAGAAGTAGGTAGGGGTGTAATATGATTGTTTGTTGTATAATATTATTATTATAGTTAATTAATATTGCAAAAAAAAAATCAATTATACAAATATATATTATTATAATAACTCCATATATATATGATGTGATATTTATGTAATTTTTGCTTTGCTAAATTATATTATTACATGTATATTTTTTAAAATCTCTACATTAATATTTAATGGGTAGATTTTATTGAAATATTAATTGTAGATAGATAAATTTTACTTTGATATTTATTATAGATAGATAAATTTTATTGTGATATTTAATACACACTGGTAAACAAATATAAAATATGCATTGAGTGTACTCACATTTATTTAATAAGCTTTAAAAATCTTACCAATTATTAAATAAAATATGTAAAATGCTACCTCTAAGTCAACAATGTAATTATATTATGATGTATGTAATAATGTTCATGTCATTAAAGTCATTAATAAGTTTGAAATTTGATTCAATCAATTAAATGCATTGCATTGCACATAATTTAGAAAAAAAATCCTAATTTTTGCACTGATTGTTGACAACATGAACCAATAAAAAGAAAGATAAAGGATATTTTAACAATTTTAGAAATAGACAATTAAAAATAGACTATATAAATTTGTTGGTCAAGTTTTTAATTCTAAATGTTCATTGGTTGGACTGTCACTATCAGTCAAAAAAATTGCATGCAATGGATGCATTAGTATTCTGCCTTGGGCATAATTAATAAGTGACATACTCTTGTATTTATTTTAGTTCATGATATAATTCATATTTCTATATGTTTTGTCCCTATTTTTTTAATTTTCATGCATTTATACTCTATTTGTTTTGATTTTACCCCATTTACTCTTACTTTCTTACATTTGCCTCCAACCTCAAGATTATCATTTTATCCCCATTGTTTATTTCTATGGCATTCAAGATTGACATGGTTCAATCCCAATATACATAGGAATGGCCCCAAAATTCAAATGTTCATATTCAAATTCTAACTTTCTCGTCCCTTTTTTCTAGCTGTTATGAATCAATTTCTCACAAGCTTGTCCACCATGTTATGTTGTGATGTTTAAATATATTCAATGCACAATTAATTCCATAGGGAAGATTGTGCTAGAACATGAGGAATTCAACAAAAGAAGAAATCATTAGAGCACACTTCAATTTCTAAGGGGAATAAAGAATCATACCCACATCATCATCATAGACAATTTATATGCATGTGCATGTTATCTTTGATATCATTCATTATCATTAATCTAACATACTAAGGAATTTGACCTAGGAGAATGCATTCACCTATCTAATCAATAAATTCTCAAATAGTGTCTCTAGACACGATATTAACAAATTCATATGCTAGGAAAGTAAAAGTGAGCAAATTTCTAGATACACATTTAATTAGTTTAATTGTGTGCATCATATATCAATTTTGCTTGGCAAATTAAATTCAAAGTAATTAAGACCAAACTTGAAGCAATCGAGATTGACCTTCATTGTTTATAACGCTAATTTATATTTTAGATATCACTTTTTTGGAGTTGGCAAATCAATTTGATACATCATCAACATTATTCCTCCATCATCAATTTTAGAGCCAAGTATTTTTATCCATTGTAAATAATTTATGTGTATTTATTATAATTGTATATCTCAACTCTTTTATCTACGTTAATTGTTGCTTATTGATTATATTTATCTATTTACCCTACATTTATGTAGAATAACTTTTATTCTCCTTAAATTTATTAGTGACTCCAATATTTTTTTGCATGACCTAAATTTTCCTCTTAGGGTTTATTCTTCTTCACTAAGGTTTTAGATTTGATATTTTTGATTGCTCAACTTTCATATCAAATTTTCTTTGGGTTTGATTGTATTTATGTGATCATTCATTGATCTACTTCTATGGTTTTTGCTTACTATTGCCTAATCTTATTCGCTAACCTAACCAACCTTGTGTTGACCTTTAGGGTTGTATTCCATAGTTGTTTCAAATTTAATTATTGACTATTTTAAAAAAAAATTATCACCCCTTAGGTCATTTCTATTCTTCCTTTTATCTTGTAGGGTTTTGATTATTACTTGCATGTTAAAGTCTCTTCAAACTTATATCACTTTGTAAAGGAAAACACACTTAAATCCTCATATAGCTTGATTCATTAAAAATAATGTCTAAATGATATCCTAAAGGCACCATTATTACTCCTATGTGAGCTTGAAATTAAGGATTATAATCATAGGGAATATATGGATTAACAAGACTTTGTATAAGAACTTTCTAATCTAGTTAACATTGAAAGTCCTAGACAATTGGTGGATATGATTCTTAACTTCTTCATTAACAAACCTTTTGGATTAGATATCAAGTATAAGTTATTGGTGCTAAGGTTTCCTTTCCTAGTTCTTTGAATAGTGCATCTACCATCCTTCCTTCATCCATGAATATGTCTTCTTCTATTAGTGTCTCATCTCATGATGCACATTTCTTCCACTTTTCACTTATTTTTCTTTAATAGGGCCTACCTCCTAAGTAAATTATCCCTTCACCATACTCACATCTCATGTATTTTTTTTGCATGGACGCCTCTCCTTCTCCTCAACACATTTCCACTTTCATAGTTCCTATCAATACCATTACCCCTACCACATATATTATTCCTACCATCATCCCTACTTCCACCATGTCTAATTCCCATTATGTTCCTTGTTTTATTACTCATTCACTCCATATGTACTTGCCTCATTGCATATCTCCATCTATTCTTATAGCTCACTATATTATTCATTCCACTATCCTCTTACATCCATCCTCATTCCTATTACATAGTCTACATATAAACTCATCCTCTTGGTTCACAAACATTTCTTGTTATGCTTCCTTCCTCCACCTTGTACGCATTAATACAAAAGCTAGATAAAGTTGAAGTAAAACTTGATACTATGCCCATGGGCAAGACACTAATGATTTTATGGAAGCTAAGAATACACAATTGACATTTGATATTGTTACACATCCTTTATCTATTCATTTTGTTGCACCTTTCATTGAGATGAAAAGTGGAAAATGTGACCCAAATACGTATTTTCTTTCATTATCAAATGTCTAGACTTTGTGTATGAGGATAAGCTATTAGCCAAATTATTCCCATGGAATTAAAAAATATATTGTAATTGAATGATTTGTTTCATTACATCAAGGGTTTGTACATACATTTTCTAACTTGACTAAGGCATTCTTGAAATAAATTAGAGTTATTATAGGCCTTAAGGTTACTATTTTTGATTAATTTGAGCATGTTAAAAGATGTAATGAGCATATAAGTTATTATATCATAACACTCGTCTTTGTTGTCTAAATTACACCATCCTTTACATGATTTGGAATTGTAAAATATTTTTATGAGGGATTTTATCAAAATAATTATCAATAGTGTAATATAAATAGATTTACACATTTTGTATGGACCTTTGTACAAATGTGAAGATAGTTGATTCTATAATGCCCCAATCATATGTGCTCATTTTTTTCAAGTATTGTGTTTAGTACTTTGAATACAAGAAAAATATTAAAGGTAAATATAATGGAAGATAATGTAAGTACACACAATACCTTCACCTAAAACCCTTCTTTCTCCTCAGATAGAGACTTGAAGTAGAGTGCACCCTAAGCTCCACTTGATTTTCTCTTTGATGTGTTGATGGAGGAATGTGGTTGCTTATTAAATGCGACATGATGATAGGATTGACATGATGATATATCAAATAGATAGCATGAGGGTAAGATAATGGAAGATTAGCTAGACTATGGAAGGAAGTAGATAGAAAATGCAACAACATAACAAAGCATAAGAAGAGATGCTCAAATGGGATGAGAGGCCTCTCATTTATAGAATTTTCATGTGATAAATCAAAGGCCAAGATGGATTGGTTATGGATGGCTAGGATTGAATGAGGATTAGGGCTTGGATCTTGGATCAAAAGTTGTAGTCATGTGACAAGTGTCACACAAGAGATAAGGGCTAGGTTTAGGAATGGATTAGAGCAACATCCTCATGTGAATGACTAGGATTTAAAGATGTAGTATGAAATGGATGGATGAGATGAAAAGTTAGTTTGACTTTTTGTGAGTGTCTAGGTTCAATAAATCTAGATAGGGTCTTAGTTAGTCATGTGACTCTCAATATTTAATTAAATAATAAAATTATTTAATTAATTATTGGAAAAGTGTGATGTGGAAGG